>PVHX01008630.1:0-82054 GCA_004024805.1 Geosciurus inauris
CTCTTACTAAGGGTACATGTCTCTACAAGGAACCACCAGGCCACACTCAGCAAATCAGCATAAGAGCAAGAGAATGACCAAGGGCTTTGCTAGACCTGAATTCAAAAAATCACAACCTTGTTTCTTATAGATACAAGAACATTGAGTATTACTCAATCTCTCTGAATGTTAGTTTCTCCAAAGGTTGAATACAAAGAATAATGCACAGCTCTGAAGATTAAGAAAGAGGAATTATAGAACTGCATGCTGATTTCTCTAAGGGAATATTTAGGCTTTATCACTGATCTTCCTGGTTAACTTTCCAAAACTAACCGTTTGATCCAATGGAAGAGACTTGTAGGCCACAATGGCTATGCATGCATTTATTTCTGTTAGAGTGCACCCCTAATTATCTGTCTCTGTCCTAGTAGCAGTGGAGAGTACCTAGTACCTGCAGTACCCAGGTGGCCAAAGATATAGGGGCAGTGCATGTAGTTCTAATGCCTATGCTGGAGCAAAACCTGGAATCAGGAAACAACTCCAAGCAACTTGAGCAACTGTGATAACTGCATTGGAGAGAAGGTAGGAGAAGAAGAGGGACTGGTGTTGGATAGAAGACCAACACTAGGGCTGGGCAGCTATAAATAAGTTTTCCAGATAAAATATATGGTCATTCAAACTTGAACTTCAGATGGATAAACAATTGTTTAACATAAGTCTGTCCTTTATGTCCATATTTTCAGGAAACCGACTCTAGAGAAAGGACTCATTCAGAATGGAGCCAACTCCCAGATTTCAGCCCGTAGCCCTCCCTTTACCTTGCCAAACTGAGCCTTGAAGGACTTGGAGATCTGCTGCCGCTGGGCATTGCTTCTCTTGGTGAGCACATCAGTGATGGCCTGCTCATTGGTCCCTGCAGATACACAACATGAAAGCCCCTACTACCTCCTGGGGACCAAGAGAGTGCTAGGGATGGGGAACAACTGCTTGGTAGCTGAGCAGTGGGGACATATCAACAGGCTAGCTCCAAATGCTCTAATGATTTTCATGGAGTAAACAAGACAAGTAGAAAATCCATCTCTTCACTCTCCATCTTCCACCCATACAATGTTGAAGGCCCAGCCTTACAGGTGTAGAATCTGAGGACCAGGTGGCTCTGGATCTCATCCCTGGGCCTTAGGAGCTTGGTTAAGTGAGATCTCCATCCCTTCCCCACCCCTCATATTGGTCATAGTGGGAGAATGTCACAACTGAGTATCCAGACCACAGGATCTAAGACCCCATATAGAAGCTCATGGACTTTGCCCCTGCACAAGCAGGGCCTTTGTTTTCTCATTTGGGAAGTGGAGTTATAGTAAAGGACTTGGCAGGAAGCAGAGGATGCTATGTGAGACAGCTTCAGGGACTTGGTTGAGAATGCTAGTTATTAATGCTCCAGTTCACCAGGCAGAGCCAAGTAAGGAGTAAATCCGTTCTGGGATGAGGCCAGGGCTTATTCTCTGACTGGGCTGCCCAAATGGGCCTTTCTCACCCACAGCTGTGATGAGAGTGGTATTGGACAAATGCTGGAGACAAACTCCATGGCCAGCCAACACAGTGTGCTCCTACAGTACCCGGGTGGCCAAAAGCGTGGGGGAAGTGTATATAGACCCAATGGGGACCAAACAACAGAACCCACGTGATTGATGTCCCTTGGGTTCAGCTCTGCTGAACTCCCATCCACTATCCATGCTAGGCCTACTGCCAACATCATCCCCTCCAAAATTCAAAGTGATACCGATTTCTTTGGATCATTTTACAAGTAAGAAAACTCAGCATGCAGCAAACGGCCTCCCCTTTGCCCCATTATTCAGGGAGGAATATCTGTTCTCTTCTTCTCTAGTCTTGGTAGGGGGGTTGGTACTGACCACTACTGGGGAAGCCAGCATCTTTGTGATTCTCTGCATGACAGTCACTCTCACAGTATCATGGGGAACCCTACATCCCTGGCACTTGCTTTCCAGGGCTGTTGAGTGCAGGGGCAAAGACCCAGAGAGCCCAGCCTTCCAGTGGCAAGGCTGTGGATACCCACTCACCAATTCCCTTCATGGCTTTGTAGAGGATCTCCGCATCAGGGTCGGGGTTGAAGTGGGGGCTGCCCTTCACTGTTATACCCTCCTGTTCAATCTGCAAGAGAGCCAAGGCTGCTTAGAAGCAGGCAGGACTAGGAAGGGCAGTGAAGACTTCTGGCCTACATGGTAGCCTGCCCTGGTATGGTGAGCCCTTTTCCTGGACACGAGGAACAGCTTGGACCTTGCAGATCAGCAGCAGAGCCCTCCAACTTCTTGTCCAACAGGCTGGAGCAAACAGGGCTAGAGCTTTCAGGGAGAAGCCATGAAACATCTCCCATCTCCGTTTGTACCATTTGAGGGCGGGCAGCAAGCCCAGCTCCTTCCACCTCATCCCCAAGGCAGCAGGGTGAAAATAAGTGTATAAGAAAAGGTGTTCTGGAGGTCCCTGGTTATAGTTCAGTAGGAGAGTGCTTGGTAAGCTAGTATGAGGCCCTAGGTTCAATCCCCAGTACCACCAAAAAAAAGAGAAAAGTCTCTGATAATCCCCAGTACTGCAAACAAAACAAAAACAGAAAAAGCCTTCCTGAAGCTGAATAGCTGCCCCGAGAGAGTAGACATGGCTGGATGAAGAAGAGCTGGGCATGGTTTTGTGTTTCCAATAGCTTGAGCTCAGCCTACCCTCACCTGGTGAGTGGGTAACAGGAATTTGGAGGGCCAGGGGCCCTGCTGAGCATCCTGACAGCTCAGACTATTTGCGAGTCCAAAGGCTCATGGGGGTCAGAGAATTAGGGTTAGAAAAAATACAGAATGAGTGAGGATTGTGAAATAGACCAGATAACCAAGGTAGCTGGGCCCGTGACTTGAAAACCTCAAATCCGGGGTTTGACAGAGGGTTTTTTTAGATTTGTGCCTTGCATAATTCCTCAGATGCTTAAGAGATGGAGGACCCCTCTTAAGTAGGCATTTTCTGGTAGGAAGGGTAAAGAGTGAGGGATATTGGAGATAGGCATTGAATCTAAAGGATCCTTAGAGATTTCTTCAAATGGAAAGCAGTCCAGTCCCATAGTTTCATCTTCCACTTACCTGTCCACCTATTTCTTTCATCTCTTTCATCATCCCCCATCTGACCACTCATCTATTCCTCCATTCTCTAATCAGTCATCCAAACACTGTATTTATCTGCCTTTCCTTCTTTCCATACCCTATCCTTCCATCCTTCCATCCATTCATACAACTTCCTCTCTTTCATTTTCTTCCCTTCCTTTTCCTTCCTCTCTCCCTCCCTCCATCAATACTGGGTTAGATCCTGAAAAAACAGTGTAGATTTCCACCCATGGTATATCGGTAAGGCTATTTCTTTTGAGTAAAGAATGCTTTTTTGCTTGAATATCAAATGTCTGATGACCAATCTGTCTTGTTTCTTATTACTATATTTTATGACAGAAATTGTTGGCAATAATTTGAATGGAAATTCCATGTGGAGGACCGCTGTGGTCCCACATGTGGCCCAACTGTGTGCACACATACATTGTGTCCCTTGCTTATGGAGCCACATGCTGCCATTAGGAGTTTGTGATCAGAGAGTTCCTGTTTCAAGTGCTCTGGATTTCAAGATTAGATCACTGCCTTCTCCAACAGCACATTTGGTAGGTGTTAATGTCCCAATTTATAGGAGAGGCAGCAGGCTCAGTTGCACAGCTAATGAGCAGAGGTACTGGGACTTTACCCATGGCCTGACTCAGAAGCTGAGCTCTGTTTACTTCTCCCACTCGACTCATGACTCAACCTTTCCCAGACACTGGGTTTTCTTGGGACTCTTCACTAAGGAAGGCCTCACCCACAGGAATGCAGGTTGTCTGGGACTTGGGGGACATTTGAACATTCTGTTTCTAGTTCTGCCTGCTGCCCCTAAGTTGGCATCCAAGGGTCTATAACTTAGCAGGCTATGTGACCCAATCACCAGGGAAATAAGGTTGCGGAGTATTATTTGTCATTAACTTCCTGGTTCTGGTTTTGCCACATTGAGAGCTGAGCCTTGCTTCTAATGTTATAGTTTTAGAAAAGTAGGCACAATGTTCTGGGACTCAGAGACTGCACATGACTGGAATAGAGCTCTGGAGTCCAGACCCTCTATAGATTTGCTTTAAGTTCCTGCTGGGGCCAGCCCAGGAGGGAGCCAACAATCCACACAGGCACCTTTCCACAAGGTGACGCATAGCCTATGGCTATATCTATATTGTAGTCTATGAAGAGCACAAAAAGGCTGCCATGCTTTTCCTTATCCCATCTAGAGGCTGTCCACTGAAACTTGCAGACAGAAAGTCTTTCCAAGGAAGGCATACATCAATCTTGAACCCTAAGTCAGAGATCACAAAAACAGGGGCCAAAAAACAAGGCCACACCCCAAAAATAGAGCCTGCAGAAGCCTGCACGACAGATCCTAAAAAGCCTCACATGGCAGGCAATGGAGTCCAGGTCCATTTCCAACACATTCAGTGCCCTCAGTTTACTCAGAGCTATGTCCCTCCACTCCTCCATACCTTTTACATACTAATCCTTCCTCAAGAACAGTCTGCTAGATTCTCCCCAGGGCATGCTCAAATGTTAACACAGGAAGCTCAACAGAGAACCGAGTTCTTTCTCTGAACTCTTCCCACCCCTACTTCCCTGTTGCATTTCAAAGTGTATTTATCTGTTCATCTCCCCAACTCTGGTCCCATCCCTGTGATGGCTTCTCTAGAGCTGGGCAGTTTCTTCTCAGCTTCCTCCATAGGGCTTGATGCAACAAGTGGCCAAGTATAGTCTGAGCTGACCTCAGCATTAGAAGTTCTGCCTTTATTTTGTCTCAAGCCTCCCAAGCGGCCAACACCAGACAGTATGCAGGAACCCACTTGCCCTGTTCAACCCCACTTACCCAAGCTTTCCACCAGGCCATCTTGTTCACCTTTCCCAGGGAGAGAAGAGACACTGCTCAGCCTGCACTCAAACTGGACACCTCTGACTCCCGCTACACACTGCAGATTAGGTGGCTCTGATGATGGGTGTGGTGGTATAAGCAGGCCCCACCCAGCACCACCCCTGCCCTCCTCCTCTCCCCTCTGTGCTCTGCTTGGCTCTGAGCCCTTTCTGTGGCTCCCAGGCCCCACCCAGGCACTGCCCAGGCTTGCATTGGAGAATCACGCTATTCATTGTGGACTGGAAATTCTGAGCCAGCCTTTGAAAGTTCACTTGGTAAACACAGCTGCAGTTTTCTCCCTATGTTGCTAAACCTAGATCATATTAACACACAAAACCATAAGTCCCTTCCACTTATTGGATAGTTTTAACTTATCTATAGTGTGATGGAGAGCTCAGCAAAGGACAAGAGGACACAGCAGCCTCCATTCATTGAGGTGTTGCTTTGTCTAGATACCTCTTTAATCACTCTGAATACTGGCCCCTTGAATCCTTGTCTTAGTTCTAATAAGTAGGTATATCTTCTGGTTGCTAAAGTAAGAAGCAGAACCTCTGGAAAATATGTCCAATTGGTACATCTGTGAGAAATAGAGTCACAGTCACCAGGCTTCTTGGACTTATGGGGTCTTGTTCTCTGCTAGGACCCCCAAAATACTGGTTGCAAAAAGAAGGAGGAATCTCTGTGGAAGTAGGTTTGTTTTGCTTCTCTGAGGTTTGCCTACCTGGAAATTTCTACCTAGAATGTTCCCCCAGTACCTCTCTGCCCACACCACTCTTTAACTTAGCTACATCATACCCACTCTTCAGCATAAACACCCTGTCTTGGGGACCAAACCTGCAACTCAGGAAGGCGCTCACAGGGCTTCCAGAATCCACATAGCTCCAAGCCCTGAGTGAAACACAGCTCCATGCTGAGTTTTTCAAATTCAGTGAATCCTCCCATGTAACAACTAAGAATTAGCCTTTAATGAAAATGCCCAGGTTTGTGACCCCAGGTTCAGTGCTCTTTGCTCCACACACATGAAATACTCAGGCTTTTTCTTCTGGTTGTGTGGGTACAGACAGAGCTGGGTAGCAAGCAGAGGGGAGGGAGGCAAGCATGCTTCCTCCAGAGCTGCCAGGGAAAATGCATAGGGCAGTGTGAGATATCATCAAAAGAGGAAGACTGCAGCTGCCTCTGACCCTGTGGATTGATGAAAGATTCATTCCAGGTCTTTCAGTGCCCAGACTCCCCTGCCTGCTTGGGAGCTCCGGGGACTGGGATCCAGGTGCTCTTGCTGGCATTCTCAGGAGCTCAGCTATAGTGGCATCACTCTGCCACAGAAAATCTTAATTAAACTCTTCCAAAAATCTTCCCCATAACTGATAAGCCTTACTCTATGAACCAACTGCGATAATATAAAACTGCGTCCTGCTGTCTTCAGGGTTTGCGTCCTCTGTCCCTATAACATTTGGCACCCCAGATGGCTGAGAGGAGGTGAGAATGGCTGTTCTGCCTCTCCTGTCTCCAGAAACTGGCTTCCCAGGGAGGATGGGGGACAGCACATCTCCTTGACATCACAGGCAGTTTTTGCCTGAAGGAGAGGCATCTCACTCAGCACCCTGGAGCTGCTGCCCCAGAGCACAAAGGAACCCACAAAGAGCAGGAACCAGAGTTAGGGACATGGAACACCACCCAACTGGACACATAGGGCCTGGGTCCATTTGTCGAAGCCCACCTGACTTCCCTTTAGAGGCCTAATCCAGTGGAAGAGAGACTTGATCAATCCCTATGGGTCTTAAGTACTCTCCAAACTGGTTGGAACCAAAAAAAAAAAAACCCAGGGACTTGCCCAAGTAGTCTATTTGAGGTCAGCTAGCAGAGGGGAAACCATGACTCCCTTTTTTGGTTTGGAATTTAGGGTATTTGAGTGGCCTAAAAATTTTACTCTGAGCATATCTGTGTGAAAGTGTGTAAAAGTGTGTGAATGAAACGGACAAAGGGAAGGGTTCTGACCCAACCCGAGGGCCAAAGCAAGTGCAGACTCTCAATCCACAGTTCTGTGGCACCTCATACAGTCTATGGTGGAATTTCACAAACCAACATCTAAGTGAAAGCTCCAGGTCAGGGGTTGTACTGACCCACAAGATTAAGAGAACCCTAAGTTCTCACAGGGAAATGGCCGGAGATGAACAAAGTGAGTCTTGTCCTAAATGTGTGACACTGATGCAGGGTGTAACATGAAAAGCACACAAAGAAAACTGTCTTTTAAAATGTGTGTTAGAAACCTTTAGGAAGGTTTTTAATGGTAACTGTGGGGTGAAGTTCACTTCACAAAGGCTGCGTGTTCTCTGTGAATTAAAATGGCCCACCCTATATGTGGGTTGGCCACTAGAAGGACCTTTGGATGACAGAGTCATTACTGAGGTCCTTTTAGTAGTTGCTGGGCCCCCTGGACACCCAGACCAGTTCCCTTATATTGATTACTGGCAAGACATAGTACAGAAACAGCCCCTTGGTTGAGAGCCTGTCTAGATGGACAGTCCCAGCTGATGTTAGCTCAGAGCATTGCAGCCTCTAGGACCCAGTTAGATAGAAAACCTGGCAAAGAAAAAGACAGGAGAAAAAAGTTTTCCCTGTGAGCCAGAAGAGGACCCATTACCTTATGTGACACTCCATGACTTTGCCAAGACTACTGGCACAGCAGACTGTCCCCTCAGCCCACTTGTACTCAGAGGCAACAAATTATGGCCCCCTGAGTCTGACTACTTTTTCCTCCATGGTATCACCAGAGCCAAAGTCTTCTTCAGAGCCAAAGACTTCTCCACCTCCCAAGACTAAGGTGGGAAATTTGTACCAGGATCAGAGCCAAAACCCAGATGAGAGCTCTCCAGGAGCCCCTAAAAATGACTAAAGACACCTGCTTGTGCCTGAGACTTAAAAGGCATCAAAGCCTGTTCTAAGCCCTGGTTCAAGCCAGAGAACATCCGCAGACAAAATGAGCCTAAGCGGAGTCTTCCACCACTCCGGCATTTCCCCTCTTGCACCCTTAGTAGCTCTGAACACTTCTCTCAGCCCCTCATCTGCCTGTGGCCCCTCCACCCAATAAAACTGGCAGCACTGATCAGAAAGTTGTGCCTAAATGACTCAGAGCTGAGTATACTGGCCGCTGTTCCGCCCCCCACCCCGGCCCCCCACAGTAAAAGTTTTTCAACAAGAAGATTCAGAGGCTCAAGGAGAGGCACACCAAAAGATAAAAAAAAAAAAAGGATGGGTCTCTTAATAGATGCCCTCACCGCAAACCCGGGGGGCACTCAAAGAGGAGGGTCTCATTAGAAAAAATCCTGTGGTTTGAATGTTTATAGGGGGGCAACCTATGGACTTTATGTTGGCCACTGGGGTTCACCACTCAGTGGTGAATAAACCTGTGGGCTCACTTTAAAAGAAACAGACCACAATTATAGGGGCAACAGGAAACAAAGCTCATCATCCTTTCCTGTGGCCTTGGCAATGTAAGCAAGCCACGAGTTCCTGTGCATGCCAGATTGCCTAGTGCCATTGATAGATGGAGACATGCTAGGAAAACTCTGGGCCCAAATTATTTTTGATCCAAGAGGTTAGGCAGCCTTATCATTGAGAAAACCTGAAGCAAGAATTTTAACCCTCACAATTCCCCAAGAAGGGAAGAGGAATGGCATTTCTTCAGCCTAGTGTAGGCACCAGAACAGGGGCCAGAGCTCCCTTTCCAAGCCCCAGGAATATGGGCAAAAAACGGAGCAAATGTTTCCTCTCCCTTATGTCCCCTGCCCTTCTTTTCAGTTTCTCCCTGCTTGCTTGGAATTTGATAATTGATGAAAATGGCAGAAGCTTGGTAGACCCACACAGGTGCATCCAATGCACGGGACCCAGGGCCTTGGGAGGGCTCAGCCACTGTAAGTCTAAGAATGCACCTGAGATAAATTCATGCCAACAGACAACAGTAGGCTACAGGGAACTCATTCTAAAAGGACATACCACACTGGCTCCAAGTCACACTCTGAGCCACCAGCAAAAAAGGCCACCACAGGGCCCCCCACACCCACACATAGCAGACAAAAAAACAAGCAGGGCAACTGCTGTACAATTAGAGAAATCTCCCACCCAGCTGTGGGAGGAGGGAGCTGCACAGACAGAAAGTGGCATCTAGATGGAAATAATGCAGCTGCCACCTGGGGACCCACACCACTGTCCTCAAACCTCAGCAGATTCATAGGTTTCTTTTATAGTAATGATGTCCCAGGTCATCAATCTCTGCTGAGATTTATATTCAATTGAGAGTTGGAAAATCTCAGCAGCCAGGATTCTGTACCTGGAGATAATGAAAGTATTCCAGCAGCTTAAAGCCCCAGATGCTCTATGTAGGCTTCCCTTTCCTGAATGACAGTTCCTCCCAGGTGCTTGAGTACACCATCTTTGGGGCAGCACTGGACTCCAACTTAAAAGCCCACAGCTATCAAGGAAAAGTGCTTGATTACTATCTGGCTCAAAGACAACAGCAAATGGGCCCTAAAAGAAACAGAAGATCTGCTCAATTCTAGTCCCTTTCACCTGCCATCAGATTAGAGAATTCTTGGGGACTACTGGATTCTGCCATATATGGATCCCCAAGTTTTCAGTTATGGCAAAAGCCCTCTATAAAGCCACCAAGAGGGGAGAATGGCATCCTCTAATATGGGGGCCAACACAACAAAAGGCCTTTGAGCATATTAAACACTCACCTAGTCCAGTGCACCTGGACTAGGGCCCCCTGACCCCACAAAGCCTTTTTTTCTGTATGTTCATGAACAGTCTGGAGTAACTATAAGAATCTTGGTTCGTATTCTGGTGACCTGGCACCATCCAGTGGCCTATCTATCCAAACAGCTGGACTCTGTAACCCAAGGCTGGCCACCTTGTTTATGGGCCCTTGCAGCCATGGCTCTTCTGGTATTGAAAGCTGATAAAACTGAGTATGAGACAAGAATTGGTTGTCAGCGTTTCTCATTCAAGTTTGACATTGTTAGACTACAAAGGACAATATAAATTGACTTATGAGAAAATGGTCAAATACCAGGGCATGTTATGTAAAAACCCAGGTATCCATGTTAAAGTCATCCAGACTCTAAACCCAGCAACTCTGCTGCCCATCAGACTTGGACAACCTTCTCACAACTATATTGAGGCCATGAATAAATTGTTCTCCAGGAGACCAGACTTGACAGACCAGCCCCTCAGAAATCCTGATGCAGAATACTTCATAGGTGGAAGCAATTTTATAAAAGATGAGGTATGTTTTGCTGGGTATGCAGTGGTCACTCTAGACTCCACTGCTGAGGCAGAACCTCTGACTCAGAGAACTTCACACACACACACACACACACACACACACACACAAAGGAACTTGTTGCTCTGACCTGAACATTTCACTTGACAGCAGGAATCCGTGTGAATATTTACACAGACACAGAGTAAGCATTCACTACCCTTCATGTTCATGGGTCCTTACGTAAAGAAAAAGTACTAATTAACTCAGGAGGAAGAAAAGAAAAGTATGAGCCGAAAATTCTTCAACTTTTGGATGTAATGTGGGCTCCCAGAAAAGTTGAAAATATGCAGTGCCAAGACCATCAAAGAGGAAACACTGTGGTTGCTCAGGGCAACCAGAGAGCTGACTGACAGGCCAGGCTGGCTGCCTGAAAGAAATGGGAAGAAAATCCAGTCCCAGATTGAAATGCTGCCCTTCTGTCTGACCGTCTAACAGACTGGGAGCCAAAATATTCCCAACATGAAAGTAATTGGTTTTAGACTGAAAAAGGATGTTATCTCCCCAGTGGATGGTGAAAATTTTCTGATGGGTGCATAGCCATCCTGGAGATTCTAGCCTCAGCCTTTATCAGACAGTTTCACAGGGGAACACACATGGGCCGTACAGCACTTGAGACAGTTCTGAGTCAACATTTCTATTTCTCCTAGCTCACAAGGCATCTCCCAGGTGATCTGTGAACAATGTGAGGTTTGTGCTCATGAAAATCCTCTTTTGGGGCCAAAGCTTCCACCAGGAGTCTAAACCATAAGAGGAGCACCTTTTGAGGACTTGAAAATAGACTTCACTGAAATACCATGCTCACGGGGCTATATCATTTGGTTTTTGGGTGGTCATCCTCTGGCAGGATGAAAGTCTTTCTAACCTGCACTGAAAAGGCTAGGGAGACAGCCAGGATGCTCCTCTAGGAAATTATTCCCAGATTTGGTATCCCAATGACTATTGGCTCAGATAATTGGGCCAGCATTTGTGACAGAGATGATATAATTATTGGCCAGGAGATTAAATATCAGATGGAAGTTACATAGTGCCTATAGTCCACAGAGTTCTGGTAAAGTTTAAAGGATGAATAGGATTTTAAAGGCTCAATTTGGTAAGCGATGTCAGAAGACTCACTTGCATTGGGATGAACTTTTCCCTATTACACTGCTGAGGATTAGATCCACTCCCACTAGGAGGACTGGATTCTCTCCTTATGAGATAAGATATGAGAACCCCTCACCCCCTTATCAGGAGTTTATAGGGAGACTTAAGAGAAATAGGAAAATTGACACTGAGGCAACAGCTTCAGGCCTCAGGGAAAACTTCACAGGTTCTCTACCAATGGGTTAGAGAAAGATTGCCAGTAAACTTGACCACCGATACACACTCCTTCAAGCTTAGAGATTTGGTCTGGGCCAAAGAATGGAATATGAAACCCCTGAATCCTCTTTAGAAAAATCCTTTCACTGTTATTTTGTCCACCCCAACTGTAGTAAAAGTTGCAGAGATAGGTCACTAGATTCATTACACCAGACTCAAGCGTATGGCTGTGGACTGGGAGTGCACTCCAGACTCTGCTACACCCTTGAAGCTGACCATCTGGAAAAAAGGAGCACCAGAGAAGTTTGAGGATCAGAAGGACAACAGTCCTGTTCCAGTCACTCCAGTAGCTGACTGGTCTAGGCACGGCCAAACTTGAGGAGACTATGGCCCTGTTTCAGCCACTCAGGTGTTGACTGGATGATCAACACACTGTGGAAGACAAGCTTAACACCAGGACTAATGGACTCTTTTAGCCTCTAAGAGAGTTCTTTTTTTTTTTTTTTTATAAATATTTATTTTTTAGTTGTAGGTGACAGAATATCTTTATTTTATTTTTATGTGGTGCTGAGGATCGAACCCAGTGCCTCCCGCGCCATAATCCCAGCCCCTAAGAGAGTTCTTATACTGTAATGCACTGCCCCATTCATGGCTTCTAGGTATATATTTAGTTGTTTGTTTTTTGCCACGGGTTTGATAACAGTAACTCCTGCTGCTGAACTCTTAGTAACAAAATTTCATTTATACTTTTTATCTTGTTTATGTAGGTTTTCTAGGATTTGTTTGGTGTTACTAGTTTGGCTTTGTTAGCTTATTCCGTTTAACCTATGCTAACCAAAATGTTGGTCTACCATTTAACTTGGTTTCCTTTGATAATCTTAGGCAATTCTGACCTACTTCTACTCCAACAGTGGAGGTTGTTAGGGTATCGGCCAGCCAGACATGGACACCTCTGAGCAGCCAGGAAATCCTTTATTCAGGGGAGTGGGTGCCCGGGCGAAGGAAAGAGAGAAGAGAAAGAGGGGACAAGCGGGAGAGATTTTATAGAGCCCACTACAAAACCGCGTGGCGAGCCAGGGATTGGTCACTTTAAAATCCGCGGGACAGATAAGCAGTAGTGGTCTTCTTTTTGATGTGCTAACCTGAGCGGTTAGGCTTTGTTTCCCATGGGGAAGATTCGGGAGAGGAACCTCCTGGGGCAGGAACTGCCTTGGGCTTTTAGAGAGGGGATGTGAAAATTACAAAAGGGCTGTTTTTTACCTTATATTCCCCCATTTTTGATTTTATAAGGATGGGAATGTGGACGACGTTGGCTCTTCTGGCTGCTTTCAGCGGAATTGGGGCGACATCTGTTGAGCAGGATGGGGGGTAGGGGAAGAAGGTAGAGCACCCAGGCCCCAAAGGTTAGGGTCTCCCAAGGTGAGAAGTCTGAAAGGTGCCTTGCAGCCATAGCATTGCCAGCTGGTGGGGCCAGTTCCCTGAGTGTAGATGTGAAGGCAGGAGCCAGGAATGCCGGAGCAGAGTCTCAGGAAACAGTTGCAGGTGAGTGACTGTCCTCCTTGAGAATCCGAAGATCCCTGAGGAGAAGCTTGTTAGGGTAGTGGCCAACCAGACACAGACACCTCTGCACAGCCAGGAAATCCTTTATTCAGGGGAGTGGGCGCCTGGGCGAAGGAAAGAGGAAAGAGAGAGAGAGGGGACGCGCGGGAGGGATTTTATAGAACCCACTACAAACTGTGTGGCGAGCTAGGGATTGGTCACTTCAAAATTGGGGGTAGATAAGCAGTTGTTTTCTTTTAATGTGCTAACCTGAGCGGTTAGGCTTTGTTTCCCAGGTGGAAGGTTCAGGAGAGGAACCCCCTGCGGCAGGAACTGCCTTGGGCTTTTAGAGAGGGGATGTGAAAATTACAAAAGGGCTGTTTTTTGCCTTACAGAGGTCATGTGAACCATGTGTCAAGCCAATCTACTAAAACTAAGAGGTGGTAAAACACATATTTAGAACCTGTCCCACCAGAGAAATACTATAGATGGGTGACTGTCTCTGGAAAGGAAAAAGTCTACATGGCTTGGACTGGGTCCCACTGTAAAGGGAATATAACTTGCCCAGGAAATTTTCCCTCTACCAATGGAATTTGGTGTTGCTGGCTGTTGGACACTCACCCTCTACCATAAAAAAATTTTTGTAAAATTGATTCAAAACCAATTTCTCTCAGACCTACCATAAGCCCTAACCCTGATCCTAAACTATACAAGGGGTTAAGCTCAAACTCAAACTTTCTTCCTTGGGAAATTTTTTTTTCTGGACCTATCAGAAAGAATTCCTAAAAACCTTAGAATTAAAAATTGTTGGGTCTGTGCAGGGGTTCTGATGAGTGAAAAATGGCCCTGGACTGGAATAATCTAGATGCTTATTTCCTGCTACTGTGGAATATGACTCATGTGGAAATAAAGTGTTAAAAGCCCCAAGGCTGGGTCCTCACTTCAGAAGTATTTGGTGAGGAATGTACTGGCAGACTTGGACCCCACCACACCTGATGGGTTGGTAAAACCCCATGTAATAGAATATTGTTTTGGAATACCACCTGGTGGCCATACAAACCTACTTAGTTTTATGCAGATAATGCAGGCTGGCTGTCTAATACACAAAAGGCATCATAAGAAAAGTAATTCTTTTTAACTATACTTGTACAGACGCTAACCAAATTAGTTTTTTTGTTTTTTGGGTTTTTTTTGGGGGGGGGTCATCCCTGAGATACACAAGTTCTGAAGCAATCCAGCTCCCTGTAACTGGAAACACCTGATGGACTATTTTAGATCAGTGCCAAAAAGACATACCCACCTTTCAAGAGGTTGGAGCTGAAACTGTGCTACTGATACTCTTAACCCTGGATTTTTCCTACTGTTCAATGCAACTAGAAAAGACCTAGGGATTCCCTTGTATGAGGATCTAAGGCTAAGAAACAAAGAGGTCCATTGGGAAACAGCATGATCTGAGAGGTTACCAATCTTGGGTAAAAATGACTGGCCACTCCAGAGGATTATTGCCACTTATAGTCGTGCTACCTGGGCACAAGATGATATTTGGGGCTACAGAAACCCTATTTACATGCTAAACAAAATTATTCATTTACAATCTGTACTGCAAATTATTATTAATCAGACTGCCACAGCCCTTGACCTCCCAGCCACACAACAGACCCAGATGTGAGCAGCTATCAAAACTGCTTGGTGTTAGATTACCTACTGGCTGAGGAAAAAAAAAAAATATGTGGAAAGTTCAACAGCTCAGACTGTTGTATCCAAACAGATGATTTTAAACAAGCAGTTAAAGGATTAGCCAACAACATAAGAAAACTACCACATATGCCAGTTCAAACCTGGAAGGGCATTAAAATTTGGGACCTGAGCATGGTTTCTGGGGAATGGTTTTCAACTCTTGGTGGATTTGAAAGTTTAATTGTTACAATAGGTATTCTGCTGTTAACCTGTTTACTGCTCCCGTATTTGGTTTCATAGTGAATTAAAACTATTGGGTCCACTATAGAAGCTGCTGTTGAAAGGAGGACAACAACTAAGGTTTTGGCATTGTATAAGGCTTTGAGTCAAGATTATTGTAATAATACTCTTAAATTTAAATGATTAATTTATGAGTAGCATCATTAAAGGGGGGATTTTAGTGGCATCCTGTCCCCCACAGAGCATCTTAATTAAGCTTCTCCAGAAATCTTCACCGTAATTGATCTTAGGATGATCACCAAAACCTTAGTCTCTGGACTGGCTGCAATCAAATAATACTTCTTCTTGCTGTTTTCGGTGTCTGCCTTGTCTGTCCCTACAACAGCCACTCTGACTGCATGTCCACAAGGGCTATGAGTGTGAGTATTTGGAGCCAGTTTCTCTGAAAAGGGTCTCCTTTGGGAGGATGTGTCCAAAGTCTAGTTATGCTGGTGATCGAGATGGGTCCCCTTGAAGGAGCAATAGTATGGAGGGTCCGGCACTGAGCCCAGAGAGAGATGCCATCCCCTGAGACTTGGACAGGCTCCAGGTCAGAATGTAGAAAGAATGCCAGAAGGCCCTGCCCTCTGTGGTCCACTGAGACTACTGACAAAGTGGAGCCATAGGAGAGCACTAGATCTGTGTGACCTTCTTTCCACCAGTACTCACATTCTTTTCTCAGGCCCCATCCTAATCAGCATGTACAGTCAGGAACTCCCTCTTTTTCTTCCTTACTTAGCTCTGGTAAGGAAGTCCCAGAATCCATCATTATTCTTTCCAGTCTCTGTTCTGCCAAACTCATTGGTGTTCCCTGGACATCTTTATGGGCCAGCCCTTCTTCCTCTTCACATCTGTGGATCAGACCCTGATGGATTGTTCTTTGGGATCATCTGGGCATATTTTCCAACTTCCAAGCTCAGAAGTCAGAGGCCCCTCAATCCTCCACTCCTATAGAGACCCTTGGGTTCAACTACTGATATTCCCTAACACCACCAGCCTCTGGCATGTTTTCTTGTCTGCACATCCACCTTGGAACTCCTTGCTCACATGCTTGTGCCACATTCTGCCTTGTTTCTATTTTCCGTTTACTGATTGGACTTTCCTCTGCGTAGGCCTTGGGAACCTGGTAGTTCTAATAATGGGTCTCTTTCCCATCTAGGGTGATCCTTTTCCCCCATGATACCCAACTGACCATGGCTACCTGATGTCACTGAGTCAGATCAGGACAGGGTGCTGAAGCCCTGCTGATCTTTCTCTGTGTCCTCATGAGTGAGATCCAACCCTGGAGTTGAATGAGGATAAAATAGAATAGATAGTAAAATGACTAGGCAGTCAGGATAATGGGCCCCATTTAACCACACCTGGAGGCTAACAGTTATCCATAATAATGGGCACCAACAAGGTCTATTTCAAATGTAAAAGACATTGAGGCTCACCTGTGGGAACATTTCCAGCCAACTCTTTCCGGGGAAAACGGAAGTTGGGGGTGAACCCAGATGGAAATTGTAAGCGCAGAAAGATCATGATGGCAGCAAACCTTGCAAGTCATTTCAGGCTTTATTCAGGAGCAAGGCTACATCTACAGAGAAGGACCCATTTTCCCAGTGGAAAATGGGCTGCCGAACAAAGGAAGAATCTGGGTTTATATAGGCTTTCAGTTTTCGCCAGCATTTAGGAATTTTGGGTTTGTTTCATCAAATCACGGAGATAATCAGTTTATCACTCTGGTGAATTTATCAGCTCCTTCCTTCCTGGTTTTGTCTCAAGAAGACTTCTGTTGGGGGAGGTGAGAGCTGCCAGCACAATTAACATCAAAGAGAGAGTGCTGGGGAAGGTGAGAGCTGCTGGCATGATTGGCATCAAAGAGACAGTGTTGAGGGAAGTGGGATAATTAACATCATAATTAACATCAGGAAAACTTTGTTGGGGGAGATGAAGGTAATGCTTGGACATTTTTCTTTTCCTCAGACTATATTATTTTTGGGTGTTACACCTACTAAAAATTTTAGGAAGAAATGTGGGGGTGAACCTGGATGGAAAGGAAGACAATAGCCTTAATATTTTTCAATGCCTGTTTAATATATATTTTGCTCCATGTTCTACCCAGAACCATATATAAACTCCTAAACTGGTACATCAAAATGGTCTTTTCTTCTATCAGTACTCTTCCTGCATGGCAGGAATTCTATCTCTTCTTACTTAAATAAATACTGCTGTATTTACTCTACCCTTCTGTGATTGTCTGTGGATTTTATTCTTCTAAATTTGCGAGATAAGAACCCAGCAGAAATTGGTGAAGCAGAGAATCTAGTCTCATCTCAAAACTCCACTTTCAAAGTCATACAGAGCTTGTGAAACTTTCTAAGTACTCTGTTTTGAGTCCTCAAGAGAGAATTCATTGTACCCTGAGCTTACACACTCAGACAACAAAAGACAATGACAGAACCTGGCTCAGTGATAGATGGTGCTTAGAATCTAGCCTACATAAGTTCCTTTGTGTTCCCAGATCCCACTACACATGTCACTCACATTCCAAAGAGTCCTGGTCTGTGCTGCATTCCAGATGCTGAACTGCATGTGCAGTGCTGGTTATGCAGAGGGAAACAAAAAATGCTTTTTGAGCAAAAGTCAGGGGGTCTTGAACCTGGCATGCTGGAGAAGGCTTCTGGGAGAAAGAACTCTTCCCCTAGGCCCTGCTCATCATAAGAGCTACCAAAGAAGATGTGGACAGGCAGCAAGGTGAAAGAGGGGCAGGGAGCCTTGATGAGTCTTTTATAAAGTGTGTGTGCATGGGGCTGGAGCCTATGCATGACATCCAGCCTATGCCAAACATATAGAAGATGCCTAGCTCATTCCAAGGCATATAAATGTCACAGAGGAGGAGGGAGATGCATGCACAGACTTGTGGCATGGGATAGTGTGGACTGTTCCAGATGATGATGGCTGTGGACTCAGGAAAGAAACAAGCAGGTGGGGCTGGAGATACTAGGTAGGCTTGTGGTGGACAAAAGATGTCTGAGATAAGCCTGAGCACATTGAAGAGGTACTGAAGGGTTCCTCTCAGGTGTCTTCCCATGGCCTATTTTCCTGGTAGAAGGTGCAGCTTACATGTATACAATGTATACATCCATGAGAACTCAGAGCAGGGTGCTTAGACAGTTTCCCCAGCTCCTTATGATTCTGAAACTGGTCCCCACCCTGAACTTGGTTCTGTCAGTGTAGTAAGAGGTGAGGCAAGATTGTAGGCAGGAAGTGGAGTAAAGTAGTGATGGCAACAATTGGCAGAGGTTAGAAATAGCCACTGTGGTATAAATGAGAGATGTTTATCCTAATGCTGGTGAGAAAATGAGACACTTGAGGCAACAGACCTGATTGAAGATTCCTTGATCCCTCAATAGGGGACCTGTTTTAACTACCCATACACAGACCAGGACCTGGGTCTGCACCATAAGGGGCCAGTTCTGCATGCTTGATAATAAGCCTGCTTACCAGGAATCCCCCACCAGCCCTCCTGGAACCCAAGTCACTCCTTAGCAACAGGTGCCTTGTGAGTTTCTCCACTCTGCCTCTTTCCCGGCAAGTCACACTCCAGCTTGTGTATCTGTGTTTGCCTGAGCTCCAGTGGCCATCTATCAGCCTTAACCATGGAGAATGGGAGAGAAATCTGCCATGCCTGCAGCCGGTCTCCTGCTCCTCAGGCACCACTCTTTTCCATGATTCCTGTCACTTTCACATGCTATACCATGGATTCTGCGGGCCTTTTTGTCTAATTTTTCCTCAACTCTGCCTAGTCATACTAAATTCTAATGCCCTTATAGAACCTTTTCAAACTCTGCCTTTTCATAGTTGGCTGGTCTTACCTTTATGTTTTATTCCCTCCCTCCCTGCCTCCCTTCTTTCCTTTCTTCTTTCCTTCCTTCTTTCTTTCCCTACCTCTCTCTCTCTCTTTTCTTTTCTTTCTTTCTTTTGAACCTTTCATACACACTTTTTTAGTATTCTTTTTGACTTGCACCATAATTTCTACTTTCTTGGCTCTGAATCTCCTTATTTCCTGTATCTTGTTTCTTGACTCTAGTTAGATACCTAGGATTTCTTTTGCCAGCTCTCCTTCAACAGGAAATGTTTTATTATACAAATCCTGGCACTTTGGATGAGGAGATATCTCCAAATGGAGAGCTCTTTGTTAAGGTTTGCTTGATGTTGTCAGATTCTATCAGTTGGAGATTTTCTGCACCAACTCATTGCAGATCTGGGACAGTGATTTCTCACGGGTGACTTGCACAGATGGCCCTATTCTGTGCTGAATTCTGGGCTAGAGATAAGTTTTCTCATCCTACTTTATGAGTTTGGATTTGGCGGTTGCGGGGTTAGCCTTCTGCAGCTCCTAGGTTATGTGGAAGCACATTCTAACTGTAGGAGTCTCAGGGCTGAGGCCTTGTGTCCTAACCCTGCCTGGAACAAAGCATCTTAATTCTTTAGTCATAAGCCATGTTCTTATATCTTCAAGGCTCTATCAGACAATTGAAGATCTGGCTCCCTTCATTTCCACCTTCTAAAAAAGTTTCTAAAATATTTTTTCTAGAACTTAGAAAATCGATTTTCTTGCTTTTGGCTGAAATTTGCATTAGAGAGTTGTGCTTATCATTGAGGTGTCAGTTGAGGATGGTAGACACTAACCTATGTAGTTGCCAACATGATGAATATTTTTCTCCAAATAGTCTTCAGCAGCACAGATGGATACAGAAAAGACCAATTAGCTTCATCCATGTGAGTTGGAAGTTTCACCCTAAACAGGACAAATAAAAGGGGCAAGTACATGTAGCAGTTGGAATGACAGTAGTTCATGTGCCTGGCCCTAGGAGTAGCACTGGATAGTAAATGGAGATGTGGATGGGTTGTAGGTTAAAATGACGGTAAGCAAATAGTAGGATGGGAGTAATGTCTATAAATCAGAAGCGTCTATAGGAGTGGTGACAGTGAGATGTCTGAATTGTGTGTTTGGCAGATGATGGTTCAGGATGTGAATCTTGGAGGAGGGAAATAACTAGAAGAAGAGGTCAGGGCAACCATTGGATGAGACTTTACGTGGATATTGTGGTTTCCCAGATAATAGCTGGCCTTGGGCTGTATGGCATGTCATCTAGGCACTCAAGTCTGCAGTAAATAATGAGGAGATGGATGATGTTGGGAAGAAGGGGAAGGAGTGGAACAACAAGTGAAGGACTCTTCCATGGTGTCCAATTGTGTGGGCCCAAGATACTTGCAGGTTCCAGGCCCTGCTACAGGTGGGCTGACTGTCCAGGCCTGGCTGGCCCAGCCATGGGTCTTCTGTTCAGAACAGGAGGCTGCATGTTCAGGGGAAGCCATGGGTGCTGGGAATGTGCTATGGATTCAGAAATGTAGAGTACCCCTACCAAACATCTCCTGAATGCAATTGTTTTGAAGAAATACCCTAGGCTCCAGAAAAGGAAGAGTAGTTCTAACAGTTGGCAATGTAGCAGAAAGGGACATATGAAGTGTATATAAAGCTAGCTAAATGGCAAGACAGAAATCTCCATTGTATTAGGTTCACAATTTTGCAAACATTGATGCTTTAAAATCAATTTTTTGAGTGTTGGCCTAGTAAACTAATGAAAGCTCTGTGCGCCACCTTCTGGAAAAGTCTAGCATCACGTTGGCCTCACCCACATCTTCACCGCAGTCATCAAGCAGGCTCTTGAGCACCTAATGTCTGAGGCCACAAAGGCAGGAATAACGGGGGATCGAGGTTGAAGATGGGGTATAGGAGATACTCCTCAGCTACCTGTGTCTCTTGCCCTCTGGGCACAAGGACACAGCTCCTGCATATTTAATCCCTTTCCATCTCTGAAAGCCTGAGTCCTTGCCTTCTACCTATCCATGGCCTCCCTACTGCTCGCAAGTACCTCCAGGGCCATTTGTTCTCTGAGCCTGAGTTTCCTCTCTGGGATTCCTCTACTCACCTATGGAGAGCAGGATAATAGGACTTCTGATTACCAGGAATTATATCCCTGAGTTTTAGACTCCCAGGTCACATTTGGGCCCCTGAGCTGTACTGCTGGCCTTCTGGCCTGGATGTCCTTAGATCCCCAGAATCTCCACAGGAATCGTGAACCTGGGGCCACTACTCCCAGAATGACAAGGACACTGACACATTCTGCCTTGATTCTTCATCTATTGAAGGAGATGATATGTCTTCAAAGACCCCCTTTCATGATCTTGCAGCCTGGCCTGAACCACTGGGTCTTGAATCAGGGTGGAAACAAATGCTTGAGCCCATCATGCAGGAGCTACCACTCAGGAAACCCATGTTGCTTGGGTGGGGATGTGTACATAAACTCATTCCCTCTTCATTGCAGCTCTGAGGGAACTTGCCTATGGGCTCCCATCTCGTCTGTAACAATGGAGTCCATCAGGGATTGGGGTCTTTTTGTCTCCACAACATGTTGGAGTCTTTGCATAGGGCCTCTTTGATTCTTGGAATCTAGTATTTGAAGAGTAGCACCTGATGGCATTACTGTTAAATCCATATATTGAATTTATCCTCCTCACATTCATTATGGAATCCTAAGCCTTGTACCTTAAAATGTGACTGTATTCGGAGATGAGGCATCTTTAAGAGGTGACTAAATTAAATAAGATCATAAGGATGGAGCCATATGACTGGAGGTCCTTATAAAAAGAGATACACACAGAGGAAATATCATGGACAGACAGAGTGAGAAGGCAGCCACCTATAAGTCAAGCCTCTTTGAGACTCAGAGGATCTGACCATTTTCACATTTTTGTATCTTATGCTGCAGTTTGATCTCAAATGTTACCCTAAATGTCTCAAACATATTTAGGGCTTATTCCAAGCTTGACACTATGAGGAAGTACTAGAAACATTTAAGAGCTGGGGATTAGTGGAGAGCTTAGATGGTTGAAGCTGTGTCCTTGAAGGAGTTATGAAGATTCCAGGAGCTTCTCTTTCTCCATGTTTTGCTTCACAGGAACCATAAAATGAGCTTTTTTTTTTTTTTTTTTTTTTTTTTGAGGTCGAACTCAGGGGTAGAGACAGGGTCTCACAGAGTTGCTTTTACCTCGCCATTGCTGAGGCTGGCTTTGAACTCGTGATTCTCCTGTCTCAGCCTCCCTAAGTGCTGGGATTACAGGCTTGAGCCACCATGCCTAGCTAAAATGAGCATTTTGCTTCACTATACACTTTATGCCATGATGTTCTACCTCACGAAAGCCACAAAAGCAAAAGACTAATCAACTATAGACTGAAACCTAGAAAATTGTGAACTGAAGAAAACCTTTTCTTTTTTTTAAGTTGAGTATCTTAGAGGTTTTGTTTATGGTAATTGAAAGCTTACTAATACACCTTGATCTTTGAGTGCTAGCCTGCAGAATTGTTAGGAAAGATATTTCTGATTTTTAATTCACTCAGTCTGATATCCTTTATTTTGTCAACCTTAGTATACCAATACAAATGTTTTTCCATTACTAACCCAGACATCATTCTTTACATGTAAGGGATGGAAATCCCCCATCTACACACTGCCCATGGCTAGCCATATTCTCCTAGAGGGTACGAGCTCCATATGTAGGAAGGAAGCATCAGGCAGGTGTGACACTCTGACAGAAAAGCAGGTAGAGGCAGCTGAGAACAGATTCTCAGGATCTCATGCCTGCTCACATGGCTTAGCTTTCTGAGGAACATCATAAGGAGAGGTACGTGGAAGAGAGAAGCAGGATTGAGGACATGGGATCACAGGGGCTACTCACATGGAGAAGAGAAAAAGATGGGTGGATACCTCAACATGTTGAAGACAACTTTGGAGGTACGTGCTCAACCCATGGTCACATTCTCAATACTGACCCCCACCCCAGCCTAGTGCTTGACCTGGCAGCCACTATATTTTGTGATACAATTCTGATAGTTGGACAGGTTATGGGCACTGCTATTATTTGGATAGTGTCCCTCAAGGGTCCATGTGTTTGGTTTCCAAAGTGGTGCCTTTGGAAGGTACTGTGGACCCTTAGGAGGTGTGGACTAGGCAGAGGTCTTTTAGTCATTGAGGGCATGTCCTTGAAAAGGATTTTAAGACCCCAGTCTTTCCTGTTTCTCTGTTTTCTTGGCTCATGTTACAAGCAGTTTTCTGTGCCATTGCTCCTGCCATGATTTACTGTCTTTACTAGAGTCCAAAGAATGGGGCTATCTGATCTCAGACTGCAACCTCCAGAACCATGAGCTACACAGGTCTTTTTTTCTCTATCAGTTGAATGAATGCCTCAAGTATTTTATTGAACTAATGCAAAGCTGACTAGGACAGACACCTTGACTCAGGCTGTACCAATGAGAATCTTTCATCCAGAAATATGGTCCTGGGAAGCATCTAATCAAACTCGGCAAGTTGTCTAAGCAGAAGATGAACAACCAGGGACTGGAGAACAGCCATGTGCAGAAAGAGGCAGAGATAGTAGGAGTAGGAAGTGGGTACAGCGGGAGGAAGTGGGTACAGAGGGAGGACATGGAAAAAGACAACAGGCTACATGGCTCAGAGACCAGGAAGATCTAAAAGGGAAGGCCAAGTGTGGTTCCTGTGGTGTTTCTAGGAATGTGGTCCCACTGAAGCCTGGATGCCTTCATGATGATAGGCCAAGAGCCTGCAGCCACTATAGACCTGTTCTTCTGTCTCCTCTTGGGCCCTGCCTCTGTATAGCTTGTACAGACCTTAAATGGGTGCCTCTTTAATGTTTCCATGGAAATTCCCCAGCTGACATAAAAAGTGAGAATATGCCTACAAGCATATGGGGTCACATTCTGAAGTGGTCTGTGAATTTCTGCAAGCTTTGTGTTTCACATAAAAGATTCATGATTTAGAAATGGACTTACTCATATTTGGGAATATTTTTCAGATGCTGTTGAAGGAGCTCCTCCTTCTGCACAGTTGTGATAAAGTCCTATGGTCAGAAGGCTCCTCATTAGCAGTCCTTATGGTTGCCCAAGTCACCTACTGTGCAGCCTGTGTGGGTGCTTTGTCCTTGCAGCTATGGTGAAGCTGAGTGCTTGGGCCTGGTCATCACCTTACTATCCTTCTGGCATCTGACATTGGGCAGGTGATCTCTCTAACCTCTGACTTCTGCCCTCTCTTCCTGCTTCTGTTCCCACTCTACTCTTCATTCAGAGAGACTATCACTGCTCAGGAGTTTCAATCCTGACACAAGCTGGTGGGAGGTGACTTCCTTCCTCTTGCTTCCCACTGAGTGGTACTTCATAGGGCTGCAGCAAACCACCAAAACCAAATGGCCTAAACAGAAGGAATTTATTTCTCAAAGTCCTGGAGATTTGGATGTTCAAGAATTAGATTGAGAGTCTGGTTATGGTGGGGTCTTTTGGCTCTGTCATCCCATGGTGGAAAGGCTAAAGCTGTGCTTCAGGGCCTCTTTTATAAGGCATGGATCCTATTGATGAAGTACTGCCTTCATGACCTAGTTCCCTTTTTAGAGTTCCACACACTGATATCATCACCCTGGGCATAGGGTTTCAACACAGGAATTTTAGGTGGATGCAAACACTTTCAGACCTTAACATCTGGACTTACACTACCCCTACCCTCCCCAGATGGCAGATTGTGGGACTTCTGTGTCTCCGTTTGAACGTATAATAAATATCCTCTTATGTAAACCCAAACTTATTCTAAACATGTGGCATTAACAAGGGCTGGCTCCCTGCTTACTGCTTACTCTGCTTACAACAGAGAGGAGAGACTGAACACAAAACTGAATGGGTTAGTAGATTATTTAGCTATGCCAAGTGCCTAGTATAGCACAGGTGCAAGCACTAGGGTGGGAAATAGGGTTCCCTTCTTCTACCCTGATTCTGGGCCTACTCAGGGGTCCTGGTACACAGACAAGGGGTTAGGGGTACTTCTTTAAGGACATAGCTTTGTATAGGCACATGTGCTCCCAATGGGGTATGGAGGTGTGTGCTGTGCACTGGTGCTTGTAGAAGAGGCTGACAGCTCCCTCCACTGAATGTCTGAGGGAGGCTCCTAGCTTCAAGGAGCTCACGTATCCATTCAGTCTTGGAGATTGCACTGAAGGACAAAGAGAGGGGATGAGAACTGCCCTTCTGGAGGATCCTGGCCAGTCAGGGGGACAAGCTACTCCACTATCAATGGTGAGAGAAGCTGTCTCCAGCCAAGAGTCATGTCCAGCATCCAGCCAAAGGGGCTGCATCCTGGAATCCATGAGGTGACTCAGGTGAATGCACTGCTCTGAAATATCCATCCCACCCTACCCCTGCATAGGTGTCTGTGACCCTCCTCTCTAGACCCTATCCCCTGAAGATGCACATGGAGGCCCTGCCAACTGTCAGCCAGACTCCAGTACCCTCTGCCTAAACATCTACCTGACTAGCAGTAAAGTGGGAACACTTGGGTGCTTATGTATATACACAATGAGAGACTTATTCTTTGAAAAACAAAAACAGAGCAACATAAAATGTTGACCCAGTAGGGCTTACCTCCCATGACAACTGACAGGAAGTGAAGTGTGGAGGGGCTGTTTATTCTCTGAAGCATCCATGGTTGCTCTGAGAAGGAGTCTCCAAATGGGACTAAACCAAACCACTGAATCCACATCTCAGATTTGGAGCTTCCTTGTTCATTTCCTCGGCTTTGACTTTATTTTTTCCCAGGAGTATTTGGGAGGTAGATGTGCTGCCAGAGACCCAGAAGTTTGGGAAATGATCAGGCACCATTACCTGTTAGGACTCACATGTGGGGCATAGACTGGTAACTTAAGATAGTGTAGGACAGACAAATTGGAGAAAGATAAAAAAATAGTAATCCCTAGAAGGGATGTTTTGAAATTCTGCAGAGAGCCCCTATACACACAACACCATCCATTCCAGCATATCCTCTTTGAAAATATAAGGGACAGTATGGTTTCCACTATTCAACCAAATCAATCAATACTGATTACAACCTGAAAGTTGGCATAATATTCCCTGATCATGCCTTACAAAAGTACAACTGGAAAATAGAAATATGTATTTTATGTGGAAGGTTGCAGAGTTGCCACTAAATTGACTAATTGAAATGGATTAGGAATGACTTGACCGCCAGGGCCATGGCTCCCTACCCTCCTGAGGACATCAGGGCCCCTTGTAGGGCTCCCATGCCTATGTGTGTGGGTTCTGGGTGGTCATTCTGACACTGGTGCACACTCTGGCTGGTAGGATGCTGCATGGTAAACTCAGCTGTATGGGACAAGTTTTCCTCTCTGGTGTCGAAGAGCACACAAGGAAGGTTTACCTCTTTCAGTGAAATTCATAGGATCTTGTGAAATCTCCTGTGCTGTCAGACAGTGTGAGGTATGTGAAAGGAGAAGTCTCACTTCTAGAAAATCCTTTTGCCTCCTTCTAGGACACATTGAGAATTCTAAGAGTCAAAAACTGGAAACTGGAGATGTGCAGTGCAGGAGATGAGAAATTCAAGTGCTTCTTTTTGTAAAAAATGAGGGAAGGATACTGAGGATAATATTTGTGTTCAAAGACTTTCAGGGCTTTTGTTTTTATAGAGAACTTGGCATAAGCCATATTCTCAGCTCTTGATGACAGGGCTGTTGGGGATGAGACTCATCCATGCCTGGTGTCATCCACATGACACCAGACTGCTTTGTCCTGGTTGGTGCAGCATAAATACATCTTAGACACTGACACATCTCTCCAGATGACACACTTATAATGATCAGCAGCAAACCCCAGCACCTATTCACTATAAACCAAGACTCAATACATATTCAGCAACGAAGACCTCTTAATCTTAGGTTTTGGGTCTTTTAGAAGTTGGGCAAGGATAGTAGGGGTTACCTAGGGAATCTATAGATTTCCGGGCAGAGGGAGAGAGCAGTGGCAGCATGCTGAAGGGAGACTGGTGGTACCTAGCTGAGGGGTGCTGGCACTGAGGGTAGCTGTTGAGGGAAAGGCAATCCCTGCTGGGCTGCAGGCATATCCCTGGGGTCCACAGTGTCTGTGGCATAGAGAAGCACTCTCGAGCTGGTTGAAGACGGACCCCTGAGGTGCATTGTTCCTGTGGAATAGGGAAACATTCCCTGCTTGGTGCAAGACAGATCTTTGGGGAGCAGGGTGCCTGTGTGAAGTGGAAGCATTCCCTACTGGGTTGCAGGACAATCTTTGAGCTGCAGGGGATCCTTCCACATTGAGGTTTCATCAGGGCAAAGTTGCTGCAACTCCTCTGTAGGGAAGAGAGGAAAGAGAAGGTCACTGAGATGCGACTGGAATTGGGCTAGAAGACTTCAGTTGCCTGGTTTAAGGCAGTGGAGTCAGGATTGGTCAGGACTGACAGTGTGGACCTTGTTGATGCTCTCTGTTAATCAAATCAAATCATATTCAAAATAGAGTCACTTGGGTCAACCTCTAACAAAAATGAAAGTTACAATACATGAAGTTGAGAGTTTATGGTGGTGGAGATTTCATGTGCATATGCCTGATAACAAGAGCTATCACTGAATAGTCTGCCCTAATCACAACTTTGCATAAAGCCTGCCACAAAGCTTTCAAATTAATGACTTTACAAATACAGCAGCTTTATGGCAAACATCTCATACAATTTTAGAGATTCCTTACATCTCATACAATTTTAAATCTTTTACACAAAAAAATACTTCTGCAAGAACAGTTGTTAAACCTTGTGTTGGTGCCACATCTGTATTGGTCCTGGAATACTTTTTGCTTGGACATTGTCTTAGTTATTTTAATTGCTGGAGCTTAAATACAGCAGCTTCATAGCAATCAATGACTTAGATGCCTATTGTCTAATTAATTTTTAAATCCTTTACACAAAAAGTACTTCTGTAAGGACTTTTTTTCAATGGTATGTTGATTCCACAATTGTTGTTGGTACTTTAATACCCTTTGCAAATCCTTGTGGACAAAGATTTTTACAAAATAACTTATGTAGTACTCCTTATTTTGCCTTTGAAATTTCCTCTTTCCCTAATCCTCTTAATATGCCCACAGTTTACTAATGATGCAATTCCCATGCAGTGTCCTACTACTATAAAATAACTCCTTGTTTTGAAAGATCTCTCTCTCTGATTGCTATTTAGTTTGGCATGTTCGGTGTTGGAAGTGGGATGTAAAGCAAGACTATCATCAGAGGAAATCAGTGGTTCCTGGAACTAGGAATGCCACCAATATCCAGTCCCTTGTTTTATCCATTTTTATGGCTCACCTTTTTTCATTCTGGTGAGTCTTTTCTTAAATTGAGCCCCCCTCTCTTTTTTTTTTTTTTTGGTACTGGGGATTGAACTCAGGGGCACTCAACCACTGAGCCACATCCCCAGCCCTATTTTGTGTTTTTTATGTAGAGACAGGGTCTCACTGAGTTGCTTAGTGCCTTGCCATTGCTGAGGCTGGCTTTGAACTCACAATTCTCCTGTCTCAGCCTCCCTAAGTGGTGGGATTACAGGCTTGCGCCACCGCACCCAGCTCCCTCTCTTTTTTATAGAGTTCCTACTAACTTTACCTGGGATCTTTTTTGAATAAGGCTGACGTAGGTAAAGAATCTTGCATTCCTTTTAGGACTATGAAAGACTTTTATTTTGCAAGTCTTTTCTTATATGAGGATAATCATCCTTTTGGTGTCAGAGTTCTGATTTTTAAGAACCTACATTTTATCTGTGAATTTTTTATATCTTTTCTAGTGAATACACCCTTGGTTTTGTATGCTTTATTAAATATTTCATTTCATCTGTACACTTAATTTAAAAATTTTGTAGGTACTTTTATTTTGTCTTCATTTTGGTTTGTTTGCATGTATCTGTAAACTATTTGGTTCTTCTCCCTGTTTGTTTCTGAATTTCTTTCAAGAACAGAATTGAACATTCTAAATTTTAGGTCTGGAATGACCACTGAAGAGTCACTAGGGTGTTCATCACCATCTCTGAGACATTCTAATCTCTGAAGAAGTCTTCTATAATAAGGATAACCTGGGTATGCACAGGCAAGATTACCACTAGAGAACTTGCCAGTCTCAAAGCAATTTCCATGCAATTACAGAAAACTTGGTCAGACAAAATATAGCAAAGACTGTTCATCAAACACATCTATGACAAGTAGATTCCTCAAAGCAAGACAACTTGCTCAAGCTCTTAAAATTTATTGACAGGACTTGAGGACTTTTCTTTCCCTCCTGAAAGATAATAAACAAAATGGGATCTTAAAATTCCAAATATGCCCAAAATGTTCCCCTTCAGGGACTCTGCTGGCTACATCGTGATTCGTTCTCATGCACACTTTTAAACTGATTGAAAGTTTATACCAAGAATAAATTCTTTAACCACAACTATAGGGCGAAACAATCTGGGACACTAGAAGGCTTCAGTGAACCAGGATAATATGGGAGATAGGAAAGCCTTCCTTTTCCATCTGTCCCCTTCCCTACCCCAGTTCTAGAGAAGATTTTCTGTTATGTCCTTACCTAGACTCTTGCTTCACCCTCCCTCTCAAGACTTGAATAGATTACCATCTCAGTACCCAACCAATGAAAAGTCTCAGTCGCCCATCACATGTTCCAGCTTGTGTCCTAGTGTGTCCTGCTATGGGGCCTTATACTGAGAAGCAAAGAAGAAAAGCAACCAGCATAAGAAAAGAAAGAAGATCTCTGGAAAAATCCTATTAGCACAGAAGATTCTTAGACATGTGACTACTCTCTTGACCTTCCAGACAGCCAAGGAGCAGAACTGTCCATATTCATCCTGATACTGGAATGGGCAATTGCTGTTAGGAGTAGGTAACTAGAAGGTGGGCCAGAATTGGATCTGGAGACAGGATCCCAGGAACTCATGGTCACCTAGCTACCTAGATCACCTGGCCAGTCCCTTACCATTACCACAGCATGACCTAGCATTATATATCATTTATCTATCTATCTATCTATCTATCTATCTATCTATCATCTATCTATCTATCATCTATCTATCTAATCTACCTTATTTTTGTGCTGGGGATTTAACCCAGGGGTGCTTAACCACTGAGCAATATCCCAAGCCCCTTTTTACCTTTTATATTTTCAGACAGGATCTTGGTAAGTTGCTGAGGCTGGCTTTGAACTTGTGATCCTCCTGTCTTACCCTCCAGAGTTGTTATGATTACAGGCATGCACCATCACTGGGCTCTAATATTCTTTAAAACTCAGATTTGAAGAAGTGGGATGTCACTTCTTCCCCATTTTTGAGAATAGTAAGGTGAAGCGTGGAGAGTTTACACAACTCAACATGGCTGAGCCACATACTTATGTGCTTACCCTGGAAAACACCAAAGGGACTCAGCCTCATATCTGCTATGTCCTTACCTAGCCTCTTGCTTCACCTTTCCACCCCAGACTTAAAAAGATCACCATCTCAGTACCCAACCCATGGTCTCCAAAACAGATTCCTTTGCCTTCATGCATGTTAGATCTGAAATACTTCCTTGTGCCAGAAAAAAAGACCAAAAATATATTATTTACAGGCCCATATATGACTAGAAGTATTCATTCATTCATTCATCAACAGAGAGCTATGTATCTGTGAACCCAGATTCAAAACAACAACTTTTTCTGGAAATCTTGCTTCTGTTAATGGTCCAACCTGCAAGGCTCGTGCATTGTCCATCTCCCACACTCCACACCTATGCAATAAGGAGAGCTGTCACAAACAGCTTTATAACTGGATTGATGAAGATAGTGTTTGATTTTCTGCTTTTTGCTTCACCAGGTCCAGATTGCCCCAGGACATTTTCAGTTTTTATTTTCTCTGCTCGGAAGGAGTTCTTCTGCTTTTCTCTCCACTGACTTCTTACCAATTGTTTTCAGTCTTCTCCGGCCAACCAGGTATTTGCTGACATGTTAGTGACTTTGAATTCTCTGGATAGAATTTGTTACTCCCTGACATTCTCCGAAGAAACCATAAGCCCTCTCCTGATGGTATGACATTCTTCTGGTTCACTCCATCTCCTCAGCACCTGCTGTGGAATAATCTTTGCTGAATTAATGGATATGATTTAGTCTGTGAATATTTTCCTTTGTGAGTTCCTTCTACAACATGCACACTAAAATCAAATATTTACTTGTAATATATTTTTAAATGTTTTTATTAGTGCATTATACTTATATGTAATAGTGTGATTCATTTTGTCATAACCACGCAGGCATGAAATATAATTTGCTCCATTTTAATTTCTGGTATTTCCTTTTTCCCTCCCATCTTCCCTCACTGTTCCCTGTTCTCTTTCTTCTATTCTACTGGTCTTTCTTATGTTTATGTTTTTTTTTAAATTGATACTTTATGGATATACAAAAAGATACACTTTACTGTGATATATTCATATATGAACATAGCATAGTTCAGTCAATTGCATCCTGCAATTCCTCCCTTTTCTTCTCCTTCCACCTCAGACACACTCCTCTTACTCCACTGATCTCTCTACTATTTTCATGGGACTGCATCCACTTTTATTTCCCCTTGCTTTCATATCTGAGAGGAAACATTTGATCCTCGACTTTATGAGTCTGGCTTATTTCACTTAGCATGACAGTTCCATCCTTTTACCAGCAGATGCCACAATTTCATTTTTTTTTCATGGCTGAGTTACACTCCACTGTGTGTATATAAAACATTTTCTTTATCCATTCATCTGTTGATGGGCACCTGGGCTGATTCCATAACTTGGCTATTGTGAATTGCGCTGTTAGAAACATTGATAGTTCTGTAGTATGCTGAGTTTAGATAATATTAATGATGCTTTTTACATATTTAGCTTTTAATTATTTAGAATTTATTTAAGTATGTCATGAAATAAAGCTTCAATTTGTACTCTTCCCCAGTAGTTTACACAATCAGTGAACAGACATGAGTGCATCTGAGTGCACACTCTGGCTCACAATCACTACAGAGGGTCTCTACTACAATCACATGATCTATTTGGTCCAAGTAGCAGTTGGTTGGCTTGGGGCATTATTTTATGCACTCATTGTCTAGTTATTTTAATTGCTGAAGTTTTTGTAGGATAAGGCAAATCTTTTCTCTTTGCTGTTCTTTTTAAAAAATTCCTTAACTATACTTAATTGTATAGAATTTCAGCTAAATTTTATAGTCATATCAATCAAATTTCTTAATGTTTCATTGCAGTCAGGCACAGTGGCTCATGCCTGTAATCCCAGCACTTTGGGAGGCTGAGGCAGGAGAATTGTGAGTTCAAAAGCAGCTTCAGCAAGAGCGAGGTGCTAAGCAACTCAGTGAGACCTTGTCTCTACATAAAATACAAAATAGGGCTAAGGATGTGGCTCAGTGGTCAAGTACCACTGAGCACCAAAAAAAAAAAAAAAAGAATGTTTCATTGCAATTTTTGCAACGGTAGTATTATGTTCATGAATTCCTTGACAAGTCAACATTGTGGTTCAGGTTTTTAAATTTTCAAATCTTCTTTCACAAACAACAAAGTTTTGTGATTTTTTTTCATCATAGGCAGGTACATTTTTGTTATACTTATGTTTAAAAATTTTGTTTTTTCTTTCTCCTGTGAATAGAATCTTTTGTTTGTTTCTAGCTCCTTTCTTTCTCCTTATTTACTTCAGAACATGAGCAATCATTATAGGCATGTTGTTCACCACCTTCTGTTGGAGGCCTTTGACATTTTCAAGAGCAGAGCCACAGGGCACCAGTGATGAGATGATGAGATATGAATCAGCAGGTGTACTGATGGATTGGAGACAGGGGACTCCAAAGAGCAGAGTCTAATTGGTTGCAGAAACCCTGGATCTATGGAGGAAGCATAATGGGATGAAGGAGGTATCTTGAAGTCAAGAGGTATCCTTCATTTCTGACTGTCTCTGTTGATTGCAGAGATTCAAGCCAGAAACCAATTATTTATCACATTGGCTCAACCACTCCACAGTGAAGGGGCATTTCCCAAAGTGTTTGACAGATATTTGATCAACAGTCATCACTGCTGGTGCTTTTGAGTTTCAGCTCTATTTCTAGATTTCTTGGTATTTCATAGGGAGGAGCATGTGTGTGTATAGAGTGTAGAGCCAGGACTTGGAAGTGAGCCTACCTTGGGTAGGCTCAACCCAGCCATACCACTTAGCAATCCTGCCATGCCGAGCCATCACTAAACATCATAGTCTTAATTTCCACAGCTGCAAAATGCAGAGTAGTAACCATTTCCAAGGACAAAGATGGAGCCATGTATATGGCCAATAGATTGGAGCCAGGCCATTGGATGATGGCTCTGTTGCCTTCTGTGCCTTCCAGCTGTGGGAAGGTTACTTGACTTTGTAGGACTTGTAGCTTTCTTCCAACAATAGAGTTGCTGGTTTGGTTAAAGCTTCAGTTTGTGAAGAGTACTTAGAATAGTGCACATACAAATGCAGCTACTCTCCCTCCAGGGCTGCTGTGAGAATAAAGTGAGATCTGGATTCTAACAGGTGTCCTACTGTGGTAGGCACAGAGGTAGTGTTAATGGCACAGAAAAGGCTGTTCCATTATTGTAGGTATTCAGGGAGTGTGAGTGAGATTTCACATCATTAGCTTGACTTTCCTAACTGATTTAGGAGGTACATTTTTGACAAACTTAATGATCCACCAAATAAGGCGAAGAAGGAAGAGAATCTCACCCTCGAAGGGAGGCAGGATTTGGCTCAAGATTAAGAAATTGAACTGAACCTTGCTGCTTCATTTTGTATATGTGTGTAAAAGTTGGTCTCAAAGGGGTCACGATTAGAAAACTTCTTTTGGGGAATTGAATCCGCTGGGGCAGAGAGACACACTTATTTTACAGAAGTTGAAAATAAACAAGATGGACTGTTTTCACTATGAAAATGCAAAGGTTTGGGGTAAACTGAGCCTTTTTAGAATTTTACGGGTTATGATGTGCTGAAGTGCAAAAAATATCTGGATTTGTTTAAAGAAGCTACTAAATGAGGCTTTAGGAGACAGAAGTTCCTGTGAATTCAAGAACAGCTCCATCAGAACAGATTTATTAACTTGCTGAGCTCATTCATCTCCCCAGGATGACTCACTAAATAATAGCCCTCAGTACTCAGTATTGACATTCCAAGGAAGACAACTAAATGATGTGGTGTCTCCCCACTGTCAACAGATGATGAAGGAAGAGCAGAGCTCTAACACTTGGTTAGTGGGTCAGTTTTGGACAACCACATCCACCAGCCCTGCTGGTCCCCAGTGAACTGTGCACAGTTTCCATGCACAGACATTGTCAGGGAAACTCATGAGGGATATCATGACCTGTCCCATGTCTTATATATTCCTTCTAGACATATGCCCAGTCATGGCTCTGAGGCTCTGAGTCAGTACTCAGAGGGCAAAAGCAGTGGCCACTCTTCCCATTGGGAGCATCCCTGTGTCTGGTTCATCTGGTCGCTGGGGTGATACCAAGTCAAATGGCATTTGGTGGTAGCTTGGGTAGATATACTGGCACCAGGAGTTGGTATTGCCATGAAAAACAAATGTTGGGAGGGATGTGTGACGAGCAAACAGATATCCTCAATGGGGAACATGAGGTGGGCCTGGGATCTTGGGCAGGAGCTCCAGGAAGGGGAGGAAACCTGCATTTTGGAGGCACACAGGGATAGAGCAGAAAAGAGGTATCAGTGTCTTCATGAGTAGGTGCATGAGACCAGGACACAGAGAAGAGGAAGGCAGTGCAGAGGCTAGAAAGAGGCCCTGCACCCATGGAGGGCAGCACATGGCCTCAAGCCCTGGAGTTCAGGCCTCTCTGGTCTTGAGTGGGTATGGGCCAGGTCTGGCAAGCTATAACAGAACATTGGTCGTGGCTTTGTCCTTCTCTAGAGGGCATGTTTTATCTCTGTGGCCAATCATCAGGGGAATTGTAAGGCTGGCTTCTCAGCTGCCTGTGAGGCTGGAGAGGGAACAAAACCTCCCAGGAGGAGTGATGTATCCAAGAAAGGCAGGCAGAACCAGGGAGGAGGAGCACAAAGCCAGTGGTAATTGGGTGCTCTTTCTTCCTTAACACCATTTTTGTGGGAACCTATACACCCCTGTCCCAGGTCCATGGCTGCTGTGTGGACAACTTCTTCCTTACCAAGATGGGCCCTAGCATTTCTGAACTAAGGAGGATTCCTCAGGCTGAATTGCTTTGCAAAACTATATTTTAGGGCTCAATTCCTACACAGGGAACTTGTGATAACCTTCAGAGTCTGTATCTGTGCCACTTTCTGTTGTGACTCTTGTTATACTATCTTAGTGGGGTGCAGAGACACTGAGTTGTGCTTTTTCTTTGCTCTGTACAAATAACCTGGAGTCAGGTCTCCCTGGGGCCAATGACATTTCTGGAGTTTTCATGATGGGAAGAAGGTGGCTCAGCACTGGTCCTTTTTGTTTTTATTGTCCCTGACCTTAAAAGTCTCTCTGTGACTCACTGTGTCTTGACTCATCTACCATGAACCAGCACTCGGATATCAAAACCCCTTCCAGAGTTGAGGACATTGTCTCTGAGGACCAGAGACTAGCCAGAAATCAATGATTAGACATAGTCCACAATCCTGGAGGTTGATAAAGGTGCCATTGTTGCTGGAATAGGTCATATGGGGTGGAGTGGACCCTTGTGTCTACTGCCTTCCCTAGCCACAAGTATGGGGTGTGCCTCTGGTTATCTTGTCATGAAATGATCCAGGACCAGTCCCACAAAGCCAAGCCCTGTCCAGGGGCCCAAGCTTTTGTGGAATGAACTGGTTACCCTATTCTCTTGAACACAACCAGGGTGTCACAGTAGCCAAAACATGCCCACCAAAGTTCCCTTCTTACCTCTATTACTCTGGGTCCACACCCACAACATGAGACGATAACTGTGGGGCATGTATTTATAGGTGGTGGCGCTGGTGGTGGAGGTGGTGGTTTTTCTTCTGGTTTCTAGAAGAGAAAAACACATCTCTGCATCCTTGCCTGAGGTGCTGGGGAGCTGAACATGGTATCCCTGGCACAGGTGCTAGGTGCTTTGGGGCCACTTAGCTAATGTTATGGGGTACACGAAAAGAAAAGTGAGTGGCACCCCATAGTAAGGGGAGTATCCTCCACAAGGAGAATAGCCAAAGTCCCCCTGTTTGCACATCTGGCTTTTCCCCAATCTGCTAAATGATCTCATTTCTGTTCTAGCTCTCCAGATATTCCTTTGTCTGGAGAACCCTGGCCTGGAGAATGTTCAGTGGCTCTGCCTCTGCAGATTCCTGTTACTCCAGCTGGCTATGGCAGGTGTGGATGCATCCTTCCCAGGCCAATTTGAACACAGCACAAATTCCACTTGGACAGGGAGGCCAGCTTCCTACCACATCCCAATTCCCAGTGCCCTTGACTCAAACCAGCCCTCAGCCCTGCCAGGAGACAGGAACGAAGACTCATTCAAAGGAGCCAAACAAACCTCCAGAGTCTGAAGATAGGAGTGAGCACCTGAAACCTTTTGCAGAAGGCTCCCTGATTACTCAGCATTCTACAGTAAATCCTTTGAGTTTCACAAAAAGCCCACTTATTTTACTAGCAATCATCACATTTTCTGCACGTCTTCAAGGCACTAATTTTACAGCAGACTCATGATCAAGAATCGCTGGATGCCTGGAGGGGTGTTATATGGGTGACATAAACCTGGGTCAATGTCCTTCCAAGACCCCTCTTTGACCCTCTGTTCTCCCTTTGCCCAGGGAGGTTGGAGCTCCTGGGCACAGGCTTCATGTGGCATCTTTTGAAGTTCAATGTTGTCCTGAGGTAAGTGACAAAGTCATGATTCAAACCTGTACATACCTTTTCTGGCTCAGGAGGTGGCTGCTTGATGGGCTGGAATTTTAAACAGACAAAATCAGGTACTGGATGTGGTAGAGTGGATTTTGCCTGGTTCTGCAGTCAGAGGGGACCCTCGAATGGAGCAAAGTAATGGAACATGGCCTTGGGGTGGGGCAGGGATTCTTTGTGCCTATGGTGCTCTGCCTAGCAGACTCCACTTGACCCAACAGGTGCCTCATACTTCCCTGAAGAGTTATGGAAGATAAGCCAGTCCAAGAAGCCTACCCCTGGAGAGGTTCGGCTGCACAGTGCTGGAACACACTCTGGCCTCTCTTCCTCTCTCCTCACCGTCTCTGATGCCCTCACTTAGCTCTCCACATTGGGATATTCAGTAGACTTTCTCTGCTCACTGCTCCCCCAAGCAGAACTGGGACCCTCCTACTCTGTGTTGGGTGTTGTCCTTCCCACACCAGGCCTTTCTTCTTCCATTCTCTAGTTCTCTGTAATGTTGCTTCCAACTCTGCTCTCCAGAGCCTCTGCCTTCCCTAATGCTCTCAGGGTGCCAGTCCTATGTTACTGCTTTGCTGAACTCAGGACACTGACTACATGCTAGTTGAGGTGACATCTCACTCTCATGCCCTGAATGAACTCAGGCTTGGGAGCTCCCCATGGCCAGGAGGGTACCTGCTTCTTTTCTCTACCTCTGGAGCCCATCGTGGGCCTCTAATCATTGGCACTCAGCCGTGAGAGATGAAGGAATGGCAGAAGCCACTACAAAAGTGCAGAGACCCATGTTGGTTTTAATAGCTCCTCTGCTCCAGAGGTTGCTACTCCTCCCTGGTCAGTGTCACCCTGCATTTGGGGCCATCAGCACTTCATGTGTTCATTCTCCTCCTCCTTCCACACAGAGGCCAGCCCCAGGTCCTTGTCCATCCAAGGCCTGCTCAGGTCTGGTTCCTGAGAGCTTCCACTGGTCTCAGAGGTCTTGGGTGTGCTCTCTTGAGGGCCAAGGGCAACCTGAAACCAGCATCCAGGTGTCCCAGGCCAACTCTGTGCCAGCCTGGGCAGGAATCCTTTTAAAGGAGCCCAGGCTGTGTCTAGAGATTGGGGATGTGAGGTCAGTCTGTGCCTCCACTGGGCTTGCATCGGTCTCAGAGCTCATGGGCAACTCCCTTGGATGGCAGGCATGTGCTGTGTGGGCTGGGCATACTCACCATGCAGCACAGTCTCCAGCAACAATACAGCAACAGTGGGATTAGTAGCAGGAGTGGCAGCAGGGCAAGAAAGCGCAGGTCATAGGTTTTCTCAACAACAGTGATGGTACTGCTTGAGCCACCCTGAAGAAAAGAAGGTTGCTGATACTACTAATGGCAGAGGCCCTGGGAAAGACGTACAGGCTTTTCCCTGACTGCCCACCCCGTGCTTCGCATCTGTCCCATTTTCAGTTCTCAGGTTGCCTGACCTTCAAGGAGCACATGAGGTTAAGGGAGCGAGCTGGTCCACAGAGGGCTGCAGACTCTGCCTCTGGCCCTGCTGAAAGCCTCCCTGGGCCTAGACATGGAATAATCCAGAAATCTCATGTCTTATGAGCCTGCCCCTCACTGCTCATCTCAGTTGACAATATAGGACATTGTAAAGATCACAAAAAGAACAGGTGCCCAGACAGGGGACCCCAGAGAGGTATAAACCCAAGATTAGGAACAGTACATAACTATCTTATCCACCCATGGCCTCTCCCCACTTCCTAGCTCTGTAGCCATAGCCTCATCCACTCCTTTCTCCGAACCTCAGCTAGTACATCTACAACAAGGGGAAGCCACACCCCTCCTTCATGGGCACTTTGAATTCAGAGAGTTAAGAATATCCTTGCTCAGGCTCAGATCCACCTGGGGCTTAAGGAATGAGGGCTATTATTCTGGTTGTAAATCTTATTTCAGGGATCCCAGGCTACCCTTTGGGGATATAGCCTTCCCCACTATCCCCTGAGTTAAGTGATTGCTTAGAGAGAAGCCTGCAGAGAGGATACAAGGGGAGGAGCCTGTGCCTAGAAAACAGGAGGCTGAAAAAGGAGAAGCAATAGTGACAGTAATGACCACTGGCTGTGCTGGGATCACTGGACTGCTAACTGTGCCTGATGCAGGAAGGGCTGTGAACAAGTGGTCTCCTGATGAGCAGATGTGTGTGTGTTTGGACTGCTGATCTGAGCATGGATGTGCAGGAATAAGCCAAGGCAGATCTTGAGATGGGCTGCCAACCCTGTAGGGCCTCCACAAGCTGAGACTGGACCTGAGGGTGAGTGACAAGTGGGCATAGACATCCTCTTTCCAGGTCTCCTATTGCCCTACACTTGGCTAAATTGCTGGGTTGATGTGAAGCTCAGAAAAGCCACACTGGGTGAGTAGCACCCTCATTTTTAGATTGTTATTGCTGAGCTGAGCCAGGCCACACACAACTGATAGCTGTTTTACAACCATAGTGGGGTAAGATAGGGGGAAGTATGCATGGCAGGTGAGAGAGATCCCACAGAAGGAGACAAAGGGGCAGAGAGGAAACTGAGAACCCAGCAAATGCCTGAAGGGTTACTGAGCAGACTTCAAGGCTGGGTCCAGAATGAATCTGGTATCACATCAATGACTGAGGCACAAATTCAGTGCATGCACATCCTACCTCAGCTGGTATAATCATCTAGATCCCTGTGCCTGGCCATTCCCATGTGGAGTGGGAGAGCACTAGATGTTGCAGACTCTGGCATGTAACAGACAACCTCCTAGGCTCCCACACTGGCCCAGCTGGAATTTGGAGGAACCTGTCTTCCCAAGCTGCTTTCTGGGCCTATCTGGGACCCTCTGTTCCTTTTACTTGCCCAGGGTGCATTGGGAGGTAGAACAGGGGCTCTCAACAGCACAGAAGGGGCTGCATTCCCACCCAGGTACTTACGAAACAATTAGTACTGGTAATGTTGAATTTGTTCCCAAGGAAGTTCTCACCATTATTCAAGCTGACTTCAACAAATACCTCCCTAACACACAGAAAGGGCAAATGTTGAGAACCAGCCCAACAAGACTCAGTTCAAGCCCCTGGGAAACCATAGCCCACAGAAATACTCATTATAATGACCCTGAAATTTCAGCATTTAAGACCCCAGAGAGTATACAGGAGGATATTAAGAGCTCATCACCCAAAGCATGAGGAAGATCTGAGTAATGTGAAGGGGACTATGGGTCAGACCATGATTCGTTCCCATGGCATCTGATATCATCATGGCCGTAGGCTAGGAAACCAGAGACGTTGGCATGGTGTCACCATCCTTAATTTTATAATATATATAGTCTTAGCTTTGCAAGGCAAATTGGAACAAAAGTACCAGTCTTTGGACATATCATCTCCTGCATCCTGTCTTTATCAGTGCCTGGACCACTATGGATCCCTGAACTCCTTGCAGGTCACAAAGAAGGGCAGGTGAGGAAGGTGTCCTTACCCAACTCATAGATGGATATGCATCTTGGCAGAGGGGCATTCCAAATTCTCACATAGTGGTGACAAACACTGAACACCTGATCTACCACCCTAAGACTTCCAAGCAAGGTTACTTACTGATTAGGTTGTTTTATCTCTGGTCCGGGACAAGTTATGGAAGTGTCATTGGAATTGGTAGGTTTTTTATCTGAAGAGAAAATGACATGAGAATGTCATTGGACCTGTCCATCTACACTGTCACCCCTCTGCCTGTCAGGGAAACCAGATGGCAGGGGTTGTGAATGATGGAAATTAGGTGGTGAGTGCTTTAAATTCATGAACAATTCTTGCTACTTATGTAGGCTATAGACCATGTCCATTAAGAAAAAGTTCTCTCTGAGGAGCTGATATTTGAGCTGAGACCAACCAGACAAGAAGCATCCTTGGAACAGGAGGAGGAAAGAGTGTTCTGAGATGTGAGAGTGACATTTTCCAAGGCTCTGAGGCATGAACTACTGAGCTTGTTGAGTTGGGAAGGAGTGGGCCAAGAGAGGTGGGTGGGGTGGGTGGGAAGAGGTTTGTGCTTTATTTCAAGTCTGATGGATTTTCAGGAGCTGCACAGATTCTAGACATTGTTTAGCCACAAATGTTGTAGGACTTTATGGTGGACTGGGTATGGGGATAGAACTAAGAGAAATCAAAGATGACACTGGGATTTTCGACCAGAGGGAGTGGGTGGATGGTGGTGCCATATGAAATGGGGAAACCTGAGGATGGTATAGGGATTCCTCTCCCTTTCCTTTTGCCTTTCCTTTACTTTCTTTTCCTTCTCTTCCCTTCCCTTCCCTTTCCTTCCCTTTCCTTTTCCTTTCTTTCCTTTCCTTTTCTTTGGAGCCTGAGAAGAGCTTCATACCTCTCTTCTCCCCTCCCCTCTCCTCTCCTCTCTTCTGCCCCTTTCCCCTCCTCTCCCCTCCCATCTCCTCTCTTTTCCTCTATTCTCCTTTCCTCTCATCTCCTCTGTTCTCTTTTTCTTTCTTTCTCTAGGGAGCTTGAGAAAAGCTTCATAACTTGCAGCCATGGAACCTTCTCTGCCCTGAGCCCAAATCCTCTTCATACCTCCTTAGCTGTGTGAGAGCCAAGATGGGCTGCCAGCTCTGTACCTGCAGCTTTGAGGTTTCAGGGTTTCTGATTTTCCTTCTACTTACAGGAATAAATGATTTCCCAGAAAGGCTCGCTGCACCTGAGCAGGCTCAGAGTCTAGGGACTGCTACATTTTCCCACTAGAAAACTCTTGAGCTCAGGTTATCAGCAATCAGGGCAAGGAAGCTAAGGACATGGTAGGACAGATGTTATGAGGGGAGCCTAGCACAAACTCATCCTTGTGGAAGTGTGAATCCCTCCTCCAAGACACTCGAGTTGTTGAAGATCTATTACTTCCTATGTTTAGATGAAAGGAGAGGTGGCAGGGCATCCCAGCCGGTCTCTCCTTTTCCTTGTCCACACTGCCCTAACCACACAATATCCATTAAGAATGGTCAGCAGGGACTAGAAACTGACTGCTTGATGCATGGGGCTCTGTTGTTTAGTAAATGTGGGCTGGAGGCACAAAGGAGGTACTTACCAATGGTGGTTTTATCTTTGAACTTGAATCTACAAATAATCTGGTCCTTACTTTTTGCATTGTGAAAACCTTTTCCAGTAATCAACACTTCATATGAAGCTGCAAGAACAACATTTGAATATCTGATTGAGGAAGAGCCGAGGCTGCATTCTCTCTGACTCACTGTTTATGGGGGTCCTATCCCCAAGGTGTGATTCCCACAGGGCCCTGATGAGGCAGCAGTTATGTCTGAACAAGCATCTGTGGGTCCCTTTGGACATATCCTCATCTGGGGTGGCTAAAGTGGCTGAGCTGGACCTTGCACACTTGGTGATCCTTCTCTCCCCATCCTTGATCCAGAAAGATCATGACTGTAACCCAATGCACAGGGTCCAACTCAGATGAAGTCTTCACACTCTGACATCTCCAGTGCTCCCTAAGCTGTAGGGATACAGGCCATGCACTGAGCCAGACCCTCCTGTAGAGGTCCTCCTCCAGGCAGAGAGGAGCTCTGACACACAGGTTGAAGAAGCCCTGCCTTAAGCCTGTGGGGCTCCTGAATGTGCAGGGCCTCTCCTCCCTTCTGTGTTGTTATGCCCATGGCAGTAGAGATCCGAGAAGCAGGGCAGGAACACAGAGTGTGGCACAGGAGAGGCCCCTACCCTGCCCAGGAGGTTTTGTCACAGGATGTGTCCATTCTCAGCTGTGGGTCCTGAGGCAGCACATCATCCCTCATCCTTTACCTCTTGCTGACACACAAACAAGCACAGCCCTTTTACCCTCTGTGCTACCAAACACGTCCTTCTGCCGGTGTCGCCTCCTTCCCCTGAGGCCAATACACAGGGCACAGAGAGAGAAGCAGTGTGGCCAGCTCCAAAGGAGTCGGGATTCCTGCAAGTCTTTAAGCTCAAGTCCAGGCTCATTCACGTGCACAGCCACTTCTTGGCCCATGTCTGACTCATTCTAGTCTGAAATAGCACTTGAGATGCCCCAGATCAGTTGACCAAGGTCTTTATTCACCTGGCCTCCTTCATCAGACTCTGACAAGTGTATTGATTCTCAATTGAGGATTGATCAGTTCTGTTTCATTTGGCTTCAAGGATCCTGCCTTGGGTTTCCCCTCTGAGTGACTGTCACTCTGTATGTGGAACCTTTTGCACAAGATGGCCAGTAAATGAACAGGTCACTGGCTGAGCTTGTGTTTGGAGATATCTGTCACACTGGTTCATCTGCTGGGAGAAAGACAGACAACTCACATCCCCACCTGGGTTTTTTCTTAACTGTTCAGATGCCAAGGCCTGTGTGTCCGGGGCACATAATGACACACAGGCACTGGTCAGCTGGACTGCTTTAAATCAGAAGCAGAAGAGGCCATATGGAGGAATGGTGGTCCTTTAGTACACCTCCAAAACCCTCAGCGCTGCAGTCTTCCCGCTCTTGCCCAGCACAAGCAAGGGCAGGGGAAGTGCTGAACCAAGAACCAGCATGGAAAATCAGGACCCATCACTGTCCTTAGGACCCACCAGCTTCCAGGTGCTAACCCAGTCACTACCTCTGTGACTCTTGACAGTCTGATAGTATGATTTCTATCCATTGAAGGCCACACTGCATCCCCAGATATCTGGCACTTTGCTGTGGGCCTGGTGCCACAGGTAGCAAAGCATAGATGTGCACACAGTTCTGCTGCCAACAGCCTGTAGCCATGGAGCTTCTCCATGAAGGGAAGGGAGGCCAGGACCCAGCTGCCTAGGCTGGAGGCCACTGTAACAGCAGCACTGTCACCAGGGGAAGAAGGAGGCTGAGGGCTTTGTCTCTATCAATCACAGTGTGAGGACACCAACCATGTGGTGCCAGGGCTGCTGTCAGACTGTTAGGAGACATGGAGGTAGTGACTGGGTTAGTGACAAGAAAAGACAGGGTTTGTGACAAGAAGAGGTGACCATTCCCCAAGATGACACAATTGTGTCCTCAATACACTGAGGCAGGAATGCTGGGTGGACAGAGGCATCCTGGTCAGGTCCAGTCCTTGGGGACATGGGACAGACGTGGCCCTTTCCCCACTGGGTTACATGGGTCCTGGCTATCAGGGTGGAGACCTTTGTCAGGCAGGAAGGTTTCCTTTGTTCCCATTAGGACACTGGAAGCTGAGTTGTGTCCAGTTCTTTTTCTTCATCCATTGACATAGTCACTTGGTTTCCCCCCCTTTTGTGGATGTGCAAACTCCACTGATTTTTCAAATCCCCCATGAGCCTGGTCTCTCTGGAATGAGCCCTAATTGCTTTTGACCTACTGGCCTATTTAAGTGTTGTTCCATCCATTTGCTAGTGTTTCCTTGAGAGTTTTTAAAATGTTTTTCTAGTTTTGCAATTAAACTTTTTGTTAGATAAATATTTGCACACATATCTACATAATCCCTCCCAACACACATCCTTCCACAAATGGACATTTCATATACACTCTCTACATACACATCCCTTCACACACACACCCACATCCACCCACCTATGCACACTCTACCACACACACACACACACACACCCCTAGGCACACATATACACATAAATATACTGTATTCTCCATGCATACTTACCCCAATGAACACACATCATAGACAAATATTCCACCTACATGCACTAAATCACATACCATACACACAACAAACACATATACAACATACCATACTCCTGACATGCCACAAATCATAGTCCTCACACAAACACCACACACTATAAACACACTATACAAACATTCCATACATCCACACAAGTACACACCTCACACAATACCATTGTATTCACATACAACGTACTCAGACACACATACCATAGACACATATACTAAGCTTAATGTATTTCACACATACCACACAACACTGAACACCTGTAAATGACCCAAGATCTATTAAACACAAACCTTAACATACACAACCACCAAACTCCCTATAGAAATACCACTCTTACCACCCACAAACCACAAACACACATGACACATAACACACGCATTCCAGACCCCTTCATACTGTATACATACCCCCAAAAGCAGTATCATATACACACAATTCATACACACACCCACACATGACATGAACACACAACCCATACATCTCAAAAAACAACACAACACAAACAGCACACACCAAAAAACACTGCACACACAATTCAAACCTACACATCAATACATTCCTCACTCAAATGTTAAACACCACATATGCTACTTTTACACATCTTATACACCACAGATATACCACAAAACACATACCACATACAAACTCTTAGATACACCACACATCACATAAACACCACATAGTACATATACACTTCATATCTTCCTAAACACTGACAACACAACACCAAAATACCCACCACATATACACCACACAAATCAGACACTATTATCACCATATACACAATGCACACCATACCCTCTTACCTCCCGCACAACACACTCACCATACACACATGTACCACACCCACACATGGCACAATTCCCCCACATACCATGGGCATGCGTACTACTATGTATATGTACATCACACCCACCACTGACCAGCTACATATAGATCTCTGCACACATACTACACATAGCACATTCTGCACACCCTACATACATATCTTGCAAATTCTCCCATAGTCAAAAATACCACACCTACACACACATTCCTATATACACATCATACACATCATATATACCAAACACACACCATGGAAGCACTACACATTGCACACACATACCAAACAAACCACACACACTAACACATAATATCACACAGTCACCTTGTTCGCACATACTCATGCAAATGTGCACACTCATCAATTAAACCATCTGTCTACACCAGTGACCCCTCAGCTCTTACCTCCTGCACATAGATCAGAAGCCTCCAGAGATGTGATTTCAATGCAGGTCTTGGATGCAAGCTGGAAGAGAGAGGGGAGGAAGGGGGCCAGGAGTGTGATCTTTAGGATCCAGAGAGATGATGATTACCTCTGCTCACATTCAGCCCCACTCACCGGTTCAACAATGTTTTTCAGACCCTTGAATCCTGTGTCCACCCCAAACGCGTGCTCTGGGGTATCTGCAATTGCTATCATCTACAAAGGAAAAGAGGTGACTTGAGCCCCTCAGCCAGGTTCCTGAGGAAACAGCAGGTCCCTAGACCTGGGGTAGAGAGTCTTGCCCTCATGCAGTGAGGAGAGTGAAATGTCAGGAGCTCAAGGACAAATGTTGGCTTTTGTCCACAGCCCAGGCTTAGGGAGCAGGAAGTTCCCCCACCCACCCATCACAGGGGATATAGTTGACTCAAACCCTTTGGTTGTCTTTCACAGCAGCCACCTGTTGTGCAAGATCCCTGAGGCAGGTGAGAAGAGCAGTTTCTGCGAGGCCCTGGGAAGCCACCCGTGAGACCTTCCCCAATTAGGCTGCAGAGGAACACCTGGGCACCTGCTCTAAAGTACCTGATCTTTCTTGTAATCCAGCACACCCACAGTGTAAACGACGGCCCCCATACTCCGAGCCTTATCAGCCTAAGAAAAAGGTGTCAAGAGTAAATCATCAGACTATGTGGGACACAGTCCAGGGAACCATGAACTGGTCTCACCTCCTCCTTGGTCTCCTCAAATGGGATTGGGTACAGGCGTCCATCAGTCAGAGCAATAATCATGGGGGCAGCTTTATTGCCTACAGAATAAGTAAGAAGAATATAGCTTGGCTGGCAAGTGTCCACGTGTAGCTTCAGAGGCTCTGATGCTGCCACAGGTCTCCAGGGCCCTGCACTGATCACTGCAGGCAGATCAGGTGCTCCCCTCACCTTAGCCTCCTGGGATAGGTGCCTTGAATTCTCATTAACCACCAGTTTGTGCATGCTTTCCCCTGAGGAAGCCCAGCCATTCCTCCACAAGCTTCAGCCTATTAGCTGGGTGAGGGGAGGAGCAGCCAGACCCTCTTGCAGAGGCCAGTGAGGCTGATGGAGTCCAGGCATCTGATTCAGGCAGTCTGTGGGAACTCTTGGCATCTGTGGGACCCAGCAGTTTAGGACTCCTGTTCATAGGGCTTTTGGGAGGAGACCTCACCAGGTCCCATCTATTCCTGACAGTAGCTGCAAGCCCACAATCCAGGGGACATCATTTCTGGCTGTGAAAAGCTGTTTGTATCGTCTAAGATACAAGTCCAAGAGGCAAGTCAAGAGGAGGAGGATACGGACAGGAGAAGGAAGAAGAAGGCTAGCCAGGCAGGGAAAAACAAGCTGTGGCTCAGAGCTTTATAAAGAGGTCTCAGTCTGTTCAAGGTCCCTGTGATTTTTCTCCTTTCTGTTCACTAGGATCAAGTGTAGGTCAAGGACACCAGAGTGATCGACATCCACACTTGGACACATGGGGCCTCAAATATAGGTACCTCTCAGAACCATCCTGGGCTATGCTCACTGCACAGGGTGGTCCTGCAGTTCTGAGAGGGGAGCAACTCCAAGAGCAGGAGTTTGGAAGAGGTCTAGGAGATCTGCATACACCTCTCCCAGGGGCACCAGCTGTGTGACCCACCTACCACAAAGAAGGAAGCAGGCGGCTTACCTTCAGAGTTGACTTTTTTAATCTGTTCATTTACCTGCAAGGAAATGAAGAAACATTGGGGAACAACAGTGAGATGCCTTAGTGATACTTTAAGAACTGTGAGCCAGCATCCTTGACTCTAGGCTCTAGCCATTCATACCAATTTAAATCCTTCTTGCATGTGTGTTTGTCCTGAAGGCACCACTCTCTCAAGTTTCTCAAGACCCTCTTCAATTTGTGCTCTGAAAAAAAAGTTGAAAATAAATATTAAAGTGAGGAAGATTGACAATTATAAATCAGCTCATGAACTGTCCCACAGCTTTGTCTACTGTGGAACTGTTTAGATAGGAGAGGACACAAAGCAAGCACCATGGTGACCCCCATTTGGCAGTGGGTGTTGGACAGGAAGTTTTACAGCCTTCTTTGGCCTTAATTTCATGAGCACTATGGCAGGTCAGGTGAAGGATTGCGGTTGCTTAGAACATATGCCTTTTTCTGAGCCCATGCTTGTCTGAGGGTATCAGGCCTTGAGGAGCTCAGCATGGGCTTGCCTGGTCCACCCCTGTTTAGAGATGGGATGTGCTTGTGTGTGAGATGGGGACTCATCATTCCTTTTCCTATCTCTAAATCTTAGAACTTTGTCCTCCTGAGCATTCTGTCCTTCCATAGGGAAGGCTGAGTTTAGAAAATGTCATGTGGCTAAGCTCTGCCAGCTACCATCCTCCATTGCCACAGACCTCTGGCCAGTCTGCTCAATTGGAGAGCTGGGGCTCCAGGACCTCCTGAAACAAAACACCCAAAGCTGGGGTAGCAGCCCTCTATGGACTTGCTGGAAGATTTGGGTTGTCAGGGGCTGTTAACGGAGACAGAAAGAATTAGGGCAGGCCAGATGGGCTCTGGTGTTACTAATGGTACCGGAAGGGGAAGACTGAGGCTTGGGTTAAATGAATGTGATAGGCGGAGTCAGCAAAGATGACCTAGAGAATAAACCCTGAGGGTGGCTTCCCACTGCAGGCAGAGAGAAGCTCCCATGGGTGAAAACTGAGGGTCCTAAACCTGGCCCTATCTGCCCCTGCCCAGGGTGTGAGGAGACCACACCCAGCCATGCCCAGGGAAGGCCAAACCAGGGCCTGCCTAGCCCAGTCCAGTCCCTCTTGCTGCCAGCCCAGCCCCACGGCCCCTTCAGGACCCTACCAGCATCCTTCCCCACATACTTCTCTACCACCTCACATCTCTCCAACCCACAGCATACGACACGCCAACCCAGGCCTTCCCTGTGCCCACAGACCCAGCCCCTCCCTGCCTTCCTTGATGCTGTACTGTTACGGGTCAGGATATATGTGCCTTGACCAGACAAACTCCATTTTGCCCTGAGACTCTATTTCATATAAGAAATGCTTCTCCCCTGAGAAAACTCCACCTCTGCCATCCTGATCCTGCTTAGCATACCCTGCTTAGAAGCGCACAGCCTTAGAAAATGTTTCTGTTCTTATATGATGTAAAATTGTTCTTTTTTGTTCCCTTTTCTTGTGCAATGTACTCTGACTGTACTTCGTTATTCTGACTCACACTGTACATTGGTTTTGACTTACTGATGGCTTGCGATCTTTTGCCATAAGAGTATACCCTACATTCTGAAAGGGGTTGAAGTTTGCAGAGGTAACTTTCCTGCTGCCCTTCCAATCCACCAGTGAAAAAAAGGTTCCATGACTTGCTTCAAGACTGACCTGGTGATTTATTTCAAATGCACTACAATAATACCTGGGGGACCAATGTATTCACATGCCCTGGACCTCCTGCCCCTTGCCTGAGGCTGGCTTGTCCCTCTTCTTTCCATGCTTCTGGCTTTTCTCTGGGGCCCTGGACAAAAGTTGCCCCACAACTCCAAACATCCGGATGTCTTCAATGCCTGTCCTACTCTGTGCAGAGTACTAGGCATTTAATTCCAAGTTCTCCCTCACCTCCCAACCAGTCAGAAGCTCCACAACTTCCCACCTCTGGGGCCCTTGGCAACAAGTGTCTCACCTCCACACACTGAATGCTTGTTCCTCATGCCTCCCTGAAGCACCCAGCCCAGCCTTGGACTCTGGGCCTCACCTGACCTAGACCCTCTACAAAGAACCCAGCACTTCCCCTGGTTCCCAGGCTGTCTCCCTGCCTCACTGGCCCTGGCAGAGATTTACCTGCCATGGCAGGTCCCAGGCCAGATTTCTGGTGGACCCATCTATCTGCTCCATGAGCTTTATGGAATGGGGATGGGGAAGGTTGTCACAGCCAGCCCCCAGAAAACAATTCAGGACTGATATAGGGCAGAGTTGACAGGGCAGAGAACTTCTGAAAGCATATAATCTGCAGGTATCAATGAAGCAGTAGTAAGAGGGGGCAAGACAGGGCTGGAGGTCAATGTGGGTATTTAGGGTTGTCAGGACCAGCCCACCATGTGCATTAGGTGCCCCTTCCAGATCTCAGTGAACCTCTCAGATCCTTGGAGCTCCATGTGGCCAGGCTCACCAGGCCTGCCTTGGACTTTATAGCAGCACCTACCTGTCTCCAGTGAGTGGCATGAGAGTCTCTGCATCTCCTGAGTAGAGAACGAAGGACATCCGCATATTTGAGCTGAGGAGGAAGCACAGTTCATGAGAAGCCAATGCACTGGTTCTACAGGATGTCAGTGAGCAGCCAGGGAGGAGGTGCATATTTCCCTGATCCCCACCCCATCTCTTCTGCACTGGGGCAATTTCAGATAGGGAGAGTTCAAAAGAATTTGGTGAAGGATTCTGAAGACTATGGAGATGAAGTATCCAAGGGAAAAGAGAGTGTGCTGAAGGCTTCCTGCTCCAGCTCTGTATCACCAACACCCCAACACACACACACTCACTCTCTTACACACACACGCACACACACACGCACACACACACACACACAAACACCACTCATGCACTCACTGAACATAAATGGAGACAGACACATCTACACTCTTTCATGAGGGCCTCACATCCACCTGGCCTGCCTTCTACTGTCACCTTGTTTGTATCTTTATCCTTACTTCTCTCTTTGGCTCAAAGAGTTCATCTTTTGTCAGCCATTTACATACCTGCCTCCCCTATCTTGCTCCCTCTTTATTGCCCTATAACCCCAGACCTTCAGACCCCATAGTAAGATTGCCACATGCCTCCCTAGCTGAACTCCCCACTGCTCTTTTTTTTTGATTCAGTTCACCCAGGTATTAGACTTTTCTTCTCAAGGCACAATCTTGATCTTGTCTTCCCCAATTCATAAAACTTCTGCGACACCATTATTGCTCCCAATGTGAATTCTAAGTCCCTTGACCTGGCATGATGAGTCCCTATAGCTTGGTCCCAAGCTGATCAGTGCAGCCTCATCCGATCCTGACTCTGAGTTTCCCTCACTCCCCTGCCTCTCCAGAACCCCATCATTAGAGGTCACCATGATGGTTGCTATAACCCTGACTTTTCTCTATCCTTCAAGATCAAGTTCAATTTTTCACCTTTTGGGGGGAAACTACCTTTTATTTCTGGTGTTCATGCTTTTGCCTTTAACCTTTTCTTTAACCTTCTAAGTCCAGTTCTCTGTCCCTTTCCTTAGACTCTGAGCAACCTAAAACCTCGTGGCAGTTACTGAGTTACTGTTTCATCTTTTTTTAAATAATATTTTTAGCTGTAGATGGACATAATACTTTATTTTTAAAATTTTTTGTATGTAGTGCTGAGGATCAAACCCAGTGCCTCATACCCACTTGTCAAGCACTCTACCGCTGAGCTACAATCCAGCTTTTTTTCTATCTGTTTTGACTTATTCCCAGCCTGTGAGGTCCTAGAGGGAAGTCGGTGTCTCTGCACTATGCCCTGTCTCCCAGGCAGGGGCCAGCCAATGTTGCTGAGATCCCACAGGTCCAGTGTGGTTTGTTCCTTTCTTGCCCTGCACCCTGGGCTCTGTGCTCCCTACATGAGGTGTTCCCACGCTCACCAAATCTAACGGTCATGCCCTCTGCCTGCCAGGGAATGCTCCCTGCAGCACAGAGGAGCCGGCAGTGTGGAGAAGCCGTACTTTTTGAATTTATTCACCAAATCCTCCACAAGGGAATAAATGTAAATCCAGTTGTTGTTCACACTGCCAGACCTGAAAACAAAGGAAACACAAGTTGGGGATATAGCATATCCAATGGGTGTGCAGTTTCTGCCTTGCCCTGCTGTCCAGCATGCTGCTTAACAAGTGCACCCCAGCACCAAGAACCATCGTGGATCATCCTGAGAAGTGACATTAATCAGGGCCAGGAGTAGTAAAAAGTGGCCAAGCGGACCTATCTGCCTGGGACTGTGGGTCCTCCCAAGATGAGGGAACTTTTGTAACTTACCAGTGTGGCTGGCCATGCTAGCTGGGGTCTGTGCAGACTCTGAATGGGAAAGGTTATCTTTGATGGAAAGGTTCATCATCTCTTCTGATATGCAGGTTCACTATGCCCACCCCATCCCTGTCATTTGCCCTTGTTTTAACCATTTCCTGCTCTCTCTGTGGGTGGGTAGAGAAGAGCTCTTGGCACCATCAGAGGCACTTGGTCAGGCAAAGCCCAGAGGGTGACAAGTCCTAGCCTACAATTCCCCTACTCCTCAGGGTGAGGGTTTTTTTGTTCAGGCCTGTCTGACCTGCAAATCCATGACACTGCCAGATTCCTCTCACAGTCCCAATTTCCCAGCACTCACTGTGAGCAGCAGGCAGAGTCATTTTCAATAGGAACCTAAACCTCATCATGTGTAGATGAGAACCTGAACTTATTTTATATCAAGGGTTTCTATTAGGTTGCACAGCTCAGCCACTCTAGGTTCAGAATGCCTTTCCCAGTAGCACTTCCAAGGGAGCAACATGTCCAGCTGTCAACATTTCCAACTGGGAGGGACAGCCACAGGACCTTCCCATCCTGACTCTCTGATCCCTGTTCTCTTTTTCTCACATTTAGTTCCAGGATCTCTGGGGAGGTGGTAAAGGGAATTGGAACCTCCTGATCTTCCATATTGTGGGAATCGCTCCCATCTGTGCTACTTTCTAAGGACAAAGGTGCTTGCAATTCCACATCTCTGTCAGCCTGCATTGGACAAACAGACAGCAGCTAGATTCTAGTATGGAAGAGAGATGTCAAGCTTAACTGCTATGCTTTCTGTCCAAGGTCTGAGAGATGGTCTATGGTGAAACTGAGGCTGGTGCCCTTGCCCAGACATTTTTTCCTGGATCCATGATGGTTCATGTGATTCATCTGTTATGAGACTCATAGCCCCTACCAGGAGCCACCATTTCATCTCTCCAGTTATTACTGTACCCTTAAATGTGAGTGTCTAGAAGGTCATGCTTATATATGCTGATTGTCACATATCAATAGCAACCTCCTTCTCTCTACCATACTACTACATTCTCTAGGCTGCATATAAAACTGCATGTAGCTGATGAGGAAATAAGATCTAGATAACCTTAACAAAATCAAGATTATCTTTCACAGAGCATGTGTATGCCAGGAACCACGTGCATGCATTCCTGATGACATCAACTTATTCCCATTTTACAATTGAGAAAATTGAGACACTGAATGGTCAAGCAATTCTTGACAGTATTAATACTTCGCATGTATCTGAACCAAGATCTTTCTCCAAATCCCACACACTGCTCATTGCACTTAGCATACCTGAATAATGCTGTGGTATCCAACAATAGCTGGCTAACTAAGCTGTAGAGAGCAAGCCCATCCATGACAAAAACTTTGCCTGCCACAGCTTCCAGGCTAATGTACAAGACAGCCTATTTTTCTAACTAAGGGTAACACGGTCTGCTTTCCTTCTTACTCTTACTCTTTTCCTGTTTTTCCCCCATAGAAATGAGTATCCTTCACTGAAGGCTCATGGGGAGCCAGGGTCTTCAACACGCTCACATTTTCTGTAGGAGTTTCAGTTTCAGATGATTTTCAAAAAGGGTGTGTATCCTAGAACACAGAAGAAAACGAGTGTTCATGGAAAGAGTAAAGGAATACAGGGATTAACAGTTCCCTATAAAGGAGGCAGTGAAAACTGTAGGAAGTTCCAGTACACAGGGCTCCAACCATGTTAGTGCCCCTGTGAGGCAAGATCACTAGACATTTGGGGACACTTTTAATGTTAGTTTGAAAGCAAAACATCATGGTGATACAATCATGTAGGAGAGATGGAAGAAGACATTACAGGAGCATGCAGGGAAGGTAACATGAGGAAGCCAATGCTTTATCCTCATAGCAAGGAAAGGAAAAAAGACAAAAAAAAAAATCAAGAAACACCAACCAGAACAAGCTCATTATTAGAAAGAAGGAGATAATATCACAAATGAAAGCTAGAAAGATTGCAAGTGGCTGCCTTGGGGGAGTGGGATCAGGAGTCTCGCAGAGTTGGGCAAGAGTATTTGTTTATTAATTTCTTTATTGTTGTGAGCCCTATTTGAGTGTTCGACATTTCAATGCATCTTCAAGTATTTCTGTGATAAACCAAAAATGGAATTATAATAAAAAACAGTTGCATAAAGGTTTGTTCAGAGAAATATTGTCTTTGACTCTCAATACCCTTTTCCCCATGGAGGAATTCCAAAACACACACACACACACAGAGATACACACACATGGACAAGGACGCACATACAAAACCCAACTGCTTCTGGGCCAACTTTGCAGAGTTTCTGGAAAACAATCATGAAAATTTCACAGCAATAACTTAAGTGCTCATCTAAGAAAAAGCCACCTTCAAAGTATGAGAAATATTTTGTGTGAGTGTGGTGTTTTTGCTAACCTTGCCCCCACTCCATTCCCAGTATGGATACAGTTTTGATTTTGAGCAGTGGATCCAGTTTAAAATTATTATCCTTCAATCAGAGGGAACAGTTGTAAATTATTTCATACATCTCTTTTCACCTGATTTGGGGATACTTCATGGGCTGACTCTCTCAACTTTGACTTATATAACTTGGAACACAGGTAGGAAAGGGGCAGGCACTTTACTTAATAGCTACAACTAAGCTGCAGGAGACAATAAATCATAGATGCCCTAGGCCAGAGATTTTTGATGGAGACATACAATAAATTATTGAAGAACCAAAAGAGAAGTTCTAGACTTGCTATCCAGGAAATGATGAAGGAAGTCCTTCAAGTAAAAATGGAAGACACTAGACAATAATGTAAAGTCATAAGAACATAGAAATATTTCTAGCAAATATAAATAAAAGAGCAAATATGTGCTCCATTATTATTTTAATTTTGTTTTCTAACATTATTTTTCTTTTTTGCAGTATTTATAGGACAAATGCACAAAATTATTATAAATATGTTACTGAACCCAAAACATGTAAAGATGTAACATGTTTGTGACATTGATAACAAAAGCTTACATGAGGTAGTAGAGCTTTTGTATGTAATTAAAGTTAAGTTGGCAACAACTCAAATTGGGTTGCTGTAACATTAGAGAAGGCTACATGTAATCCACATGTAATCATAAAGAAAATATCCAAAATAGGTTATACACAAAAGTAAATGAGATAATAAACAAAATGTGTCATTTCAAACAAATCAACTAAGCACAAAAAGAAGAGAGAGACACGGAGAAAAGGAAAAACAGAAAAGGTGGAAAACATACAGGAAACAAACATAATACAAAATTCCTTTCCTATCAGCAATTACTTCAAATATAAGCAGATTAAAATCTCTAATCCAAAGAAATAGATTGTCAGAATGGACATAAAATAAAGAAAACAGACAAAGCTCATGATATAACTGTCTAATGTTTACAAGAGACACACAATAGACCTAAAGGCACAAATAGTTAAAGTGAAAGAATGGAAACATATTTCATTTAAATATAAGGCAAAGGAGAGCTGGAGTGATTCCACTAATATTAGACAAAATTGATTTTAAGTACTAACTGTAGAAGAGACAAGTGACATTTTAGACTAATAAAAATATCAATTCACAAAAGATAAACCAATTATAAGCAGACTTGCACCAAAAATCAAAGCTCCAAAAGTTATGAAACAAAATTGACAGAATTAAATGTAGAAAGAGTGCTAAATTATAGTTGGAGACTTCAAAATGTTATTTTCAATCATAAATAGAACTATATAAAATATAAGGAAATTGAGAAATTAAAAGATAGGATATTTGAATATTGTTATAAAAAACTGTACCTATACTGGGGCATGATATTGTTCAAATTATGTTACGTGAATGCACAAATATGGCATGCTGAATCTCACTATTAAGTGCAATTACAATGCACCAATAAGAAAGACAGGAAAAAGGAAAAAACACTGCATGAAACAATGATGTACAGAACTCTCTACCTGACAACAGTAGAATATACATTTTTTTCAAGTTCTCATGGAGGATTCCTTTTAGCAGATGATGTGTTAGGTAATAAAACGTATCTTTAAACAAATGTAAAAGTTTGAAATCATCCCAAGTATCTTTTTTCATCACAATGGGAGAAAGCTTGAAGTCAACCAGAAGGAAAATCAAAAATTCAAAAGTTGGTGAAAATTAAACAACAAACATTGTCAAGGAGCAAAAGTATCAACAAAGAAATAACAAGGGAAATTTTAGAATACCTGAGACAAATAAAAGGGAAAACTTGACATAGGGACGCATATGGGATAAAGCTAAAGCAGGGCTAAGAGGACAATGCATAGCTATGCACAAATGCACTTAAAGAAAGACCTGTCAATACATCAACTTTACTTCTTCTGGAGAAACAAAGCTAAATTTCAAGCTGACAGAAGAAAGGAAATATAGACTATTATAGATGAGATAAAATAGAGAATAGAAATGTAGAGAAATTTTGATGAAATCAAAACTTGATTCTTTGAAAGGAACAATAAAATTGGCAAACTTTTATCTTTATTAACCTAAAATAAAAGAGAGACAACCCAACGATTAAAATCAGAAAATACAAGTGTCAGCTTTATTGCCAGTTTTATAGAAATTAAGGGCATAACATGAATATCTTTTGGCTAACAAATTGGATGCCTATGAAAATAAATAGAAAATGTGCATAGACACTTGTAAAAGATTGGCTCTGTAACAAAAAAAAATCTACCAACAAAAACAATCCAGCTGGTTTCAACTATAAGTTCAAGCAAACTTTCAAAGAAGGAATTTCATCAATATTTCTCAAACTTTTCAAAAAATTGAAGACAAGGAAAATCTCTCAAACTCATACGATGAAGTAGCATTACCCTAACACCAAAGTCAGAAAAAGATACTCTAAGAATGTGCAGAATAATGTCCCCTCTGAATACTGAAGGAAAAACTTCTGCAAAACACAAGGTAAAATGTAGGAAGTGAATTCAGCAGCACACTAAAAGTTTTATATATTGTGATCATGGGATTTATTTTCACAATGCTGATGTTTCTACATACAAAAATCAATCAATATGATGTACCTCAATAATAGAATGAAGAAAAAAAAAAACTACGAGATCGTCTCAACTGATGAATAAAAAGCATTTGAAAAAAACCTTTCATGTTCAGTGTATGCCTGTGTGTGTGTGTGTATGTATATATGTATAATTTATTCCACCAATTTTTAATAAGAATATAAAGAGAATTCTGTGTGGAAAAGGAAGATATTTTCAACAAATGAGCAAAATGAGCCTATATGCAGAAGAGTAAAGTTGAACCCTATCTCACACTACTGCACAAATTAACTCAAAGTGGATAAAATACCTAAATAGAAAGGATAAAACCATTAAATTCAAAGTAGTAAACAAGATAAAAACCTCCATGACATTGAATTTAGTAATGATATGAATTTAGCAATGATATTACCATAACTATTTGAAGTAGTAGTAATAGTCAACAAAAGAAAAAATAAAGATTTCATACAAATGAACAACTTTTGTGCATCAACAGATTGCATCAAGAAAGTGAAAAGGCAACCCACAGAATGGGAAAGAATATTCACAAATCATTTATCTCATAAGGAATTTGTACCCAGAAAATATAAAGTCCTACAACTCAACAATAAATAAACAACAATTGATAAAGTGCAAGAAAAAATGGGCAAAGGAGTTGCATAGACATTTTTCTTTAAGAAGATACATAAGTGGTTAAGAAGTGCATAAAAAGATAATATCAGTGGTTATTAGGGAAATGTCAATGAAAATTACAATGAGCTATAATTTCATAGCCATTAGAATGGCTATTATAAAAAACATATAAATAAAAATATCACAAAACAAAACCTAGACAATGGGTTTCGGGAGGGAATGTAAAATGGTACAACCATGGTGGAAAAAAATTCGGCATTTCCAGAAAAAGTCAAACATAGAATCATTATATGATCTAACAATATGATTCTTAGGCATATACCCAAAAGAAGTGAAATCAGACTCACATAGATGTGTACAGAGTATCCATAGCAACATTATTCACAATAGTCAAATTGTAGGGAAAAACTCAATTATCCATCATGAGATAAAGGGATAAACAACATGTGGTATATGAACACACAAGGAGATATTATTCAGCCATAACAATGGATGATATTCTGATGGATGCAACAATGCAGGAACCTTGAAAACCTCATGCTACGTGAAATATGCTAGACACAAGAGCCCAAGTATTATATGACCCATTTACATGAGGTATCTAAAATAGGACAATTAATAGATACAAACTATAGACTGGAAGTGATCAAGGTGTTATAGTCTACATCTTGAATGTCCCCCAAAGGCCATGTGCTGAAGACTTGTTTCCCATTCTGTCTGTGGTGCTACTGGAAGGTGGTGGAATATTTAGGAGGTGGAGCTTGGTGGAAGAAAGTTTTGTCATTGGGACTATGTCCTTGGAGGGATATTGGGACCCCAACTATTCCTCCTCTTGCCCTTTGTGTGCTGGTTGCCATGAGATGAACAGGCTTCTTGTACTATGCACTCCAGATGATGTGCTACGCTGCCACAGACTCAAAGCAACAGGGTCTTGGGCTGAAACCTCTGAAAACATGAACCAAAATAAATTTTTCTTCATTTAAGTTGATTATCTCAGGTATTTTGTTACAATGTAAAACTGACTAATGGGGGTGGGAGTAAGTGGTTAAGGTGGGCTTTCCCTGAGGGTAAAGGGTCCCAAACAGCCTGGCTTGTCCTGGATCTTGGTATAATTTCCCTGCTAGGCCAGCAGAGGTGCTCTGAACCACACCTCTGCCCCATTGCAGAAGGGACATGGGAGTAAAAGCTGCAGTCCTGAAGGAGCCAGGACGGCATCAAGAGGCCTGATAGTGCTGACAGCACCTCAGCTATGTCTCTCCTTAGCCTGGAAATTCACATCACACTCACTCTCTGTTGTTACATCCGGTCTACCAACTTTCCCTTCATCCTCATCTTACCTGGCAAGGAGGATACAAAGATAATCATTTTACAGTGGGAGATTCTGAATTACAAAAGGATGATGCAGATTTCCCAGGGCCCCATAGGTAATGAGTGACTTCAAGGCTGGGCTGCCTCCTTATGGTCACTGGCCACTTTTCCCAAAGAGCCACAAAGCCATCATACATGAGGTCCTCATCCAGGTAGCCCTAGCAGGAAGATATCCTCACCCTTCAAGTATTTCTCACCATGCTGGCCCTGCAAGGCACCAAGGCCCTCCTGAACAGACCCTGTGAGACTGCTCACAGGGAAAGGGTGTGTTATTTCCCTCAGGTTGAGGATTCCTCCATGGACCACTAGGAAATGGAAGTCGAGGGGCTTCTCCTTGGACTCTTCCTATTTGCATATGCCACAGGGTCCTGTTGAGGCCAATAGGATTGACAATTAGCAAGTTTGACATTAGGAATTGAGGGGGATCCAGCACACCATCCTCAATTGTGGAGACTGACCTAGGGCACAGGGGACTCGAGTTGCTCCCTTTCTTTTCTGGTCTCCCAGTTCTCAGCTTATGTTCCCACCCCAGCCAATATGGCCAGATTAACTAGCCCTGTCTTTCAGCATTGAAGATGCTATGTGGGGATGCATGTGAGGTGAGGTGAGGACTGGGGTTGGCAAATAGGAATCTTCTCGACTCAGTAAACCCTTTCTCTGGCCCTCTCTAGGGCCCCTACCTCATTCACACCTTTGCATAATGGAAAGGGGAGAATCTCCAACTTTGTGACGTTTTGCAGCAAACAAGCTGTGATTGACCTTAAACAAATCACTGAATCACTTCCAACCTCAATTTAACCCCCCTAATATGTGGGGATTAACTTACCTCCTCTCAACATGTTAGGAGGCTGTTTTAGTCAGCTTTTTTGCTACTGTGATCAAAAGATCCCACAAGAGCTTTTTTTAGAGGAGGAAAAAAAATTATTTGGGAGTTTACAGTTTCTTAGGTCACAGCAGTAAAAAATATGAGGAACTAAATTTGGGACGGTGAAAAGAGCATAGCCCAGGAAGCCCAGGTTTTGTTGAGGTAGGATAGGATACACAAGGGTAGGAATAAAGGAGACTAACAGGGAAGGGAAAAGAAACTGTAACTTCAAATCTAAGAAGCTCCATAAAAACCCTCAAATTTACCCTCCAATTCTGTTTTCCACCAGATCTTTCAATTTTTATAAAGCCCACCAATATTGGAGTATTATGAGTCCAAAAGATTAATCCCTAACTACATTACTAGTTTATATAACAACTTTTTTTTAGAGTAAATAAAGAAAAATAAGGAAAGTATTGCTACAGACAAATGATATTCCATATATTATTAACTGGATGATGTCAAACAAGAGATCCAGAAAGAACCAGACAACCATATACTGCAAACTGCTCCATGATTAAGAGAATTGAGCTCATAGGCTGATGCCACTCACTCCCATACACACTTCTTATGTTCACTGTTTACAAAATTTCTTTTAAAAGAAGACCCCAAGAACCCCAAAATGCATTTACTTCTCAAATGCCCACATTCTTTCTCTCTTGGAATGGGCAGGCTGCTCCATTCCTTGCTTTACTAAATAATTGTCTTTGCTTTCTTAAATAAAATCTTTGTGCCTATTTTGAAGCATCCTGAAATATTTTCTGTGGCATAAGGCAACAATCTACCAGGTCCAAGTTGAGGTTCCTCTTTTCTCTTATGGGGACCTCCTTGATTCTCTTTCTAGTGGTATTGTCACTACTAGCAGCCTCTGGGCACCTTCCCAATCTTGGTGCCAAACCCAGACTAAGACATAAGACAAAAAACACCTTTGCTTATCTGCATCTCAGGATGTTTGGTGGATATCCAACATACCAGGGAAAAGAAGGACTTAGAGACCAGCAAGTGTTTCCACAACCTTCTGTGATTTCCTTACTTCTCTGTCAAAGTACAATGTTCATTTCCAGACCAGCAGGAGGGGCTGAGAATGAAATCCAAGGCACTCACCCTCCGTTCCCTTCCTTAACAGCCAGCCTAAGGCACAGGTCAGCTTCTCCAGGGTCACACTGAGGCAGAGCCACCTGTTCCTGTCAGTGCAGGCACTGTGCCTTGCTGTCCATGTGGGAAAGGAAGGAGCAAAAATGAGAGGCAGCAAAGTACAGGACCTTCTAAGCATTTGCACTGGGAAAGTGTCCAGCAGAGGCCACATAGAACTCTTTGCAGAAAAGCCAGGAGTGAGATTTCCACATGGCTGAGAAGGTGGCTTCTAGCCCTCAGCTGACTGAGGGGCATGTGAGAGCAAGATCTGGGTAAGGATGCTGGAGGGGCAGAGCTCTACAGGTATCCTATGCTGGCTTTCCCCCTTGTAGGCAATAAGGAAGTTCCTGAGGATTCTGCCTGTGGTCTGACCAGAGATGGCCCCTGTCTGAATTCTTGCAGAAGCTGTAGTCCTCTATAGTCCATGTTCTGACTATAGTGACTAGGGTGTAATGTTGATCCCCATAGGCTATCTGAGGACAGGGCAGGAGGGCCACTCACTTGTCCAAGATGAAGTAGAGATCAAAGGCACCCTGGCAATTGTTTTCTGCTTGCCTTGGGTACCATCGATGTCTTGCACCTGGACCATGGCGATAATGGAAGCTTCTTGAGCCCTTGCCCAGGCGGTGGAATATTCTCCAGCCAGATCCATAGTGCTGTAGGCTCCCTGATCTCAGAAGGGATGGAGGCAGCAGCAGTAGCAGAAAGAGTGCAGTGCAAGGCACCTGGGGACCATGGATCACCATTTTCTTGATGTCCCTGTGATCCTGCTAGCTCTTGGAGAGCTGTACAAGGTCACAGATAGGCTGAGCACTGGCCACCTCTAGCTTCTTGTTTTGCCACTTCCACCTGTGCCCAGAGGCCACAGCCCCTGGTGCCCTATCGCCAATGGTCACTACAGCACTCTACCAGGAACCTGCTCGGAGCATAGGGACTGGGGAAGCAGCAGCGCTGGGTATTCTGCCACCAGCTGCCTGCACGGCCCTTCCCCCACCCTGGGACAGAATTCCCTGTGCTTATGATTGGCAAGAAGGTTGACATGGTGACTTTGTGACCTGCAATTCTGCTTAATGCCCTTCATGCAGACAATACTAAGTGGTAGTCACTATTTCCTTGGACAGCATGTAAGATGAGACCTCTTTGTCCTTCAGCCCCGTCCCTCACAACTGGTCCTTAAGCCACCTAAAGGAACTTGAACATTTAATTAACCAGAGAGGATAGCTAAAGTGGCTGAGATCAAGATGTTATTGTGAGTGAGGAGTCAGGGATTGGGAGGCTAGTGGGTAGGAAATGGAGGGGCAGTTTTTGTGAACTCTGAAGTCAGTCATGGGATGGCAGGATCTAGAAGGGGATGAATACTATATGTTCTTGCCTAAGGCCTCTGAGAATAGGGGCCATTCTCTTTATCCATTGCCTAGTAACAAGCACCTAAACTTTATGACATAAAACAAGAACCATTTTACTGTGCTCGCAGGTTCTGTGCATACAGGCAGGGATGGTAAAGTGGGGAGGGGTCTCTAGGAGGTACCTTGTGGGGACACTTGAGCATCAGGGAGAGACTTGGATGACTGGTGACTAGAGGTCACTGGTGGCTTCCATACTGTCTTCCTCAGGTATGATACCTGGTCAGGGTGACTCCAAATCAGGGCTCTACTGTCCATGAAGATCCTGCATGTGGCCTTTCCTTATGACTCAATTTTCCTCTTGGCATGAGCTCTCAGGGTGGGTCCACTGTTTTCATGGTGGCTCAGAACTCTGAACTCAGAGCTCAGAGAGTATTCGCAGTGAGCAAGGGAGAAACTGCAGCACCCTCTATGATACTACCTCAGGAATCACATAGTGTCACTTCCACTGTACTCTGGTCAAAGCAATCACTGACTTGTCAAGGTTCAGATGGAGCCACACAGACTCCTGCTGTCACAGGGAGGTATGTGGGTGGGAGGCCACACTCAGTGCTGTGACCCTGCAGCATCACAGCACTTGGAATGGTAGAGCGAGGACACAGTGAGGGGAGACAGGGTTGCAGTGATTACACTGCAAAAGAATCCTGAAATAGGAGACAGTGAAGGGAAAAAGCTTCAGAAATACCTTGAACAATTTTAGTTTCTTTGGGTTTATATTCATGGAAGTGATTTATGGTTAAAAACCTTTCTTTAATAGCTGCAAAAGAGAGCTCAATGTATATAACATAAAATTAACAAGTGATAAAAACATCAAGTTCTGGGATTTTTTTGTTTATTCCTTTTGTGTTAACTTTAAAATAATAAAATATCTTGAATACATGATATTTTATAATTGATGAAATTTGGTGTACTCCCCCAACAGAACCTCAGAATCCTTTTGCTATCCACATGTAATGATCCTAGATACTATCATAGTTTCATAGATTATGCTTTTGATTAGACAGCTCACTGTGAACTTAATTTGCCTTTTCCTAATTCCTGATGGTCTACTGCATGACACTTGGTCATTAGTGTTTCCCCCTTCATTGCAAAGCCTATTCATGCCTTCATGTCCCTTCTCTGACTGTGGTGTTTACCCCTTTCATATTGGTCATTAACATTATGCATTCTTATTATTAATTATCAAATGTTGCAAATATTTTCTACCAATGTGTGGCTTATGTTTCACTTTATAATTTTAAATAAAGTATAAACTCTTAATTTAATGCAGAATGCTATCATTGGGATGAGTGTCGCCCAAGTTCAATTGTTTAAATCATTGGTCTCTAAAATAGCCCTGTTGGGAGATGGTGGAACCTTTAGGAGACTGTGTCTAGGTCATTGTGGGCAAGCCCTTGAAGGGGACTGTGGGATCCTCATCTCTTCCTTAGTTTTGCTGGCTCAGGATGTGAACCAATCCACCAGATACCACCCTTTTCTGAAATCACCCATATCTTTGGGCCACCTGATCACAGACAGGAATTTCCAGAACAGTAAGCCCAAATGAACCCTTTCTCCTTGTAGGGTATTTTGTTACGGTAATGAGAAAGTAACACACAACAATAATTTGCAATAGATTGTTATTTTCCACCCTGACACCATCCTACTTGCCCCAGGTACTTACGCTCTGTACACCTTCAAATCATCCTAGGTCGTGGAACTCGCCCCAATCTGGCAAAGTGCTGCCATACCACAACTGTGGGAGGGAGCAAGGCTAGGAAAAGGCAGAGAAGTAGGGGAACCTCTTCAGTGAAGACCTGTACTCAGCTCCACTGGCTGTTCCTCTCAGTCTGGGTAGGAGAATAGAGAACTTTTGCTGCCCTTGGAAGGCATGTAGGGGTCAGCCTGCACCACAAAGTGGTTGCTAACTGCTCAGGGCATGAAAGGACTATGAGCCTAGGGTCAAGGTGCAATGGTCAAGAGAAAAAATGTAAGTGCAGCCTTCGCATCCCATAGCTGTGGAATAAATTCACATGCACCAAAGTATGCCACAGGCATCTGCTTCTAACAATGGTTCCAGCCTGCTGGGGGTAGCCTACAGGGGTCACAAGAATTGTGTCCTTGGGCAAGCTAGAACAGCAATCAAGGGAGAAGTGCATCACGTTGATAGCAGACTTAGGATTCCCAGGTCCTGGAGTCTCACTCTGTCTGGCTCTGCTCACCAGTCAGTCCTGCTGCAAAGACTGAAGATCAATGGGCTGTTCAGAAACACCACCACAGAGGTGGGAACAGCCAGGAAAGAGGGTCCTGAGCAACATGAGAGTGAATGTTCCTGGGTCAAGTGCAGAATTGTGCACCCAGAGTCTCCTCTCTCTCCTTGAAGATGCTGACTGAGCAGCCGAGTAAGATGTGCCTTTGAGTCCTGCCTGGCAGAGCCAATAGAGGGATGTGGCCAGAGGAATACATCTCACTTCTTTCCCTTTCTATTCTCCTGTCTTTTCCTTCTCCTCTCACTTATTTTCGGCATACAAGAATTCTCCTTTTTTTCCCCTCCCAGGTTGATGTTATGGGCTACATTTATTGCATCTAGCCATCTATCGCAGGCATTCCCACACTCGTAGTGTATGCTCCCCATTATCAGCCAGGACTTGTGCTGGGCGCTGGGGTGAGAACACTACACCTGACCAAGATCCTTTTGTCAACAGATTATTTCCAAAATTTAGATGGATCTAAATTATTCTTAAAGACTTGTCTATTATGGGAAAAATGTATAAATGATAAAAAGATAAACCTTAGTTGTAAGGATAAAAAGAAGAAAGAAACCTGGATTTGGAGACATGATGTTGATAGATATTTTTTTAATTTAATTTTTTATTTTTTTGCCTTTGAGGCACTGTCAGCATACCAGTAAGCTAATCCTTGCAGAAACATTTAGGAGACACTGGCACCCACTCCTGCCTTCTGGGAAGCCTGTGCACTGCCATGTTATGGGGCCCTGAGGGAGTGGGATTTTCAGATGGGTTGTGGGAAGGGCATTGTGAGGCTTGGGCTGTGCACTTGAAGCTTTTGGGTATGAGTAGATAGAAAATAACAGTAAATTTCTAAAATAACTTCCTGTCAGTGCCACCAATGTATAGATATTAAATGACGTAATTACTGTTGAATAAAAATTCAGATATTTCGTAGCAATAAATGTGACAGTTGAAATTAATATTTTGTATATATTCAGTAGGAGGACCAATGTGCAAATATTTTATGTTAATATGAAAGATCCTCCATTCAAATCCTAAGTGAAGAAATCTAGAAAAGCAAGTCAGATAATTTTTGAGAAATAGAGGAGGAATGGATATGAGGCAATATTTTGTTCCTTGTTAAAAAAATTAATCTCATTAGAGAGTCATAATTTCATTTTTGATGATACTTTTTTGATATATATTTTATGATATATATATATATATATATCTGTATATTAAAACACAAAAATGTATGTAAGCTGTTTGTTTTTAAAGAGGTTTATTACCAGCTGAGGTTTAATGCTTTTGTTATTTAAAAATAATTTAACTTGACCTTGTATTTTATTGATTTTAATGACAATTCAGCTAATTTAATTTTTCATTTAATACATATAGGGAAATTCAGCAACTGAGCTAAAATTAAATAGGATGGAGTTTGCTTATAGTGTGTTCAATGAAAATTTTGCTCAGTTAGGTCAATGAATTGTGGACATAGCCATAGGTGTGTGCATGGAACTTTGATTTGGGAGACTATTTTCTAAATTGAAAAGTTCAGGTGTTCATCTAACCAGCACCTTCCAATGAGTCAGAATTTCCAAAAGGGGCAGCAAAAGGGATGATTTTCAAAGGATTGGGAATCACATTTCTACTTTACTTAGCAGATTTCTTTTTAAAAAATGGAGTAGGTGATAGTGTTTACTTAAAACACATAACCATACCAAATTTAAAATATAAGTAAGTCTTCAGTGTAAATGCTTTGAAACTTTTTTTCCTTCATCAAGTAGTCTAAATCTCCGGAAGAAATGCTCTTGTCCTTTTATCTTTAGACGATGCTATTTCTGCCACAGAAGAGAGTCTGACCAAGCAGTCTGAAGTATACCCATGGTCTTTTCCCAGGTACTTGGCAAACAGAGTTGTGACCATTGATTTGAGATCTACTTTTTTGCTTCGAACCTTGCTAGACGCAAAAGCTGCTGGTTCTTGCTTCTGGTCACAACTAGAGAAGGTGGTTTGTCTGGGATAAGAAGGGACCTCTCTACTGAGAGAAAGTCTGGTTAGAGAAAGACCCTGCTGGTGTCTAGGGTCATGGCTGATCAGGAAAGGAGGAGCAATACAACACTGAGCACCGTGGGAGTGATTAGTGCTGCAGACCTAGAAAATTTATTGATCAGTAGGTGACGTTACTGGGGACAAGATTAAACATCTGCAGTGGTCATCTGAGTGACCACAGGGATCAAGGCAGATCTGGATGAAGTATCTAGATGGAAGAGACAAAAAAGTCTGATAATGATCTCTAGGAATAAAGAAAAAGGACCAAGAGTCTCTACAGAAGGAAGAGATGAGCATTTGGAGGCATCAGGGGCCCCCTGCAAATAAGCCACATCAGTCTCGTATCATTTTCTAATTTGAGAGGCTTTCTCCTTGTGGTTTGGCAGAGTAGACAGAGTTTAGAGTAGGGCCCTAGACAGAGATTTGGAGGGCTTCCTTTGTACTTACTGAGTGAGTTTGTGTGTGTGACAGAGGAGACCCTCAGGGAGGTCCTGGATGACATGCAAACATTTTGAGCCAGTCTGTATCTTCTCCTCCTTTTCTTCCTCTGGCTCTTCATTATTATTAGTTCTTCCTTTACTCCTTTTCTTCTTCTAGTTTCTCAGTATTAGTATTTTAACTTGTCTCCTGCTTTTCCATCTGCTTCTCATTGTGCTTTCAGTGTCTTCTCCTTTTCCCAATTCCTCCTCTTTCATCTTACTAAGCACATATTATATCATTGATGGAGCATGAACTTAGACAGGATACCTTGCACAGGATTTGGTAGTGTCCATATCCAGAGTGGTCTCAGAAAGTTGGTATGCTGAAAAAAAAAAAAAAAAAAGAAAGTTGGTATGCTGTGTTGAGTTTATCAAGAAGGCATATGGCAAGTTCAAGATCAATGCATTTGAGTCCAGATAAACAACTTCCCTCATGTCATTTTGAAAACTAAATAAAATTAAGTCTGTTAAGCCTCTGGCATACATACATATATGTTGTGGATACATTATTTTCTTATGTGGATTATTATTTTATTTTAATATCATGAAGCATGCTGACACCCAATGCTTCCTCCTGCTGTATAGACCACATGTCCTCATTTTAGTGCTGAGGAGAGAAGAGTTAAATCCCTAACCCTGGGCACTGTGGGCAGTTCTGTCCTGGAGATCTACACCTATGGTTGGCAGAGATTTCTGAGGTATGAAAACAGCACAGTAATAGAAATTCCTTTTACAAAATAAAGAAAATTGTAATTTTAATATTTTCTTTGGTTATTTTTCCATTTATTTTGCATTTATAGGTTTTTACTGACAATGATACATAGAAGACAAAGATGGCACAGAATATGAACATCATGCCTAAAAGCAAAAGGAAATATTCTAGAATAAGTTTAATTTTACTTGAATGAGGTGGTAAAAAATAGCAGATAAAGTGGAACAAAGAAATTGTTGGTTGTGGTTGCCACCAAATAATGAGACATATTAATTCCAAGAAGGTGCCCTGAAGTGTTAAGAAGACTATAGGAACACTGAAAGAATAGAGATGAAATTGAAGAGTATTTTTTTTTGTACTGGGGATTGAACTCAGAGGTACTCGAACATTGAGCCACATCCCCAGCCCTATTTTGTGTTTTGTTTAGGGATAGAGTCTCACTGAGTTGCTTAATGACTCATTGTTGCTGAGGCTGGCTTTGAACTTGTGATTCTCCTGTCCCAGCCTCTCAAAGTGCTGGGATTACAGGCATGTGCCATTGCACCCAACTTGAAGAGCACTTCTTGATTTTTGATCTCTGTGCTCTAGAACTGAAATATCCCAGGAGTGGCATCTAGAAGCCTCTCCTTTAAAAATTATAGACTCTTTCTAAATGGACAACAAACCTGTTGTTATAAAAATTGAAGAACAACCATTAATCCTATTTCCCCGATTAGGGAAATGTACTTTCTGGAATAAACGGTGTTTCTGCATCTCACTCCAGCAGAGTAGTTCTTTACCTACACCCCGGGGTCTGGGGAGAGTGGCCCCGCGGACCATCACCGTCCTGGGAGACTCCATTTCATCTTCCTCGGAGACACTTCTTTCTCCATCTCTCAGGACCCCCAATTCGTCCAGCGGACCCACACAGCACGCCCTTAAAACAATATACCCCCTCCATCCCCAAAGTGACATTCCCAAGGCCCCTTGCTCATTGATAAGTTAAAGGATGGATCAGCACCTCTAGCCCCTTGGAGGTTATGTTGCAAGCATTTCACTCTCATTCGCTGTAGAACTGCAAGATGATGAGCTGCCTAGGATGGAAGCTGTTTCATTTCTCTACTTCTGAAATCCAGGTTGGGCTCAGTAATGAGATGAAGGAATGTTGAAAGGCACTAGAAATGTGTACTAATTCATGTTTATTTTAACAGGACATCTACTCCAGAGGTTACTGATCCTTCCTGGTCAGTATAACACTGCATCTGGGGCCATCATTGCTTCATGAGTGACCGTGTCCTCCTCTCTTCCCACAGAGCCCACCCCTAAGTCCTTGTCTACCTGAGAACTCTAGATGAAGAGAGCTAGCTCTGGTTTCAGGGATTTTGGTGTGGCCTCTCTCTAGGGCTGAGGGCAGACCTCAGTCAGAGTCCAGGCATGCCTGGATAATGTCCTATGCAAGCCTGGGCCAGATGCCCCATGGAAACTCAAGCTTTCTAGTGTCTGTGTTTGTGATGATGGAAGTTGTGCCTGTACTGCCTTAATGCAGATGGGTACTGCCTACAGGCTGAAACATGTTCCTGCCCTTGCTTAGAAAAAGGTTAATTAACATCTTGCAACATAACTCCCAGATCTACCTACAGTAGTATAGGGTTAAATAGCAGTGCCAGCACAATTGTGAGAAGCAGTAATATTTGACTTGGCCCAACCCATGGGAGAGTAGTACCCAAGGTGGATTGGTGGCCCAGGGTAGAGTAGTTTCTGGGATTGAACATTTTCTGGGGTGGAATTGTGTCTAGGGTAGACTAGTTTTCAGGTTCAGAGAAGTTCCCTGGGTTATAGTTTCCCAATGGTGAGCTGGACCCCATGTAGAAAACATGTGTTGACTATGGGTGCTGTCTATAGGAGAAAGAGGTCACTATGTGACCATGCCTGGCAGATGTCTCTAGTGGCAGATGCCTGGGGAGGACCTGGAAGAGTGCTTTGCATATTCCCATTGACACATTACCTCTTCTGCCTATGTTGTCTGTCTTCAAGGACCACAGTGGGAATAGAGTTTTGGCTGATCCCAGAGAGTGGCATATCCCACCTCTGGCCCTGCACAATGCTTCTGCCCCAGGAAGTGAGAAGGAAAGTAGGGTAGAGAACATACCATCCTGGAAGGGGACTTCGGCTCTAGAGATATCCTCTTACTTGCTACCCCTGACAGATGCAACTTCAAGAGCTCCTTAACACCTGCTGCTATTGCTAATAGCTTCAACCATAGTAACTCTTTCTTAGCTACCTTTACCCCTACTCCTACCCTTAGCAATGGCTGACCACCAAATCTACTCTTGCCTGAAATGTTTCCTCTCCCCCACAGACATCCCAAACTACAAGGTTAGAACTGACCTCTTAAATATGTAAATAAGGGATTGAAATTATGTACTTTTGAATGGCTTATTAGACTTGGAGCTTAAATAAATTAACTGGTCCATGTTAACATCCCTCTTTACCATTGTCTCCACCAATCACCTAAAAATTCCTCGGCAAAGAGTTGCCAAGTGGTACTCTTCCTTGGAACCCATCTCATGCTACAAGATTCTTTATCTGCTTTGCATAAATCTCATTATGCTATACTCTGCTTGCCTTGTCTCTCTCTTTGAATTTTTGAGGCAAAGGACCCATCTGACAGCCACTCTCTGTGTAACAAAAGGACCAGGATCTTCTGAGGTCTGAAAAACCCAGCCTTCACTGCTGGTCTGGGCTGACAGTATAGGGCTTTGTGATGACCCCCAAAACTACAGATCCCAAATGGGAGAGAGTCATGCTTGTGGGTCCTAGAAAAGGTTCAGTTCCAAATGAGAAGCAAGAGACCTTGGTCTAGCTCCTATGGCCCTTCTTCCCACTCCCTGACTCTGTAGACATGACCTCACCACCCTCTCTCTGAATCTCAGCTTGCACATCTGCACAAGGAGAAGTGGCAACCCTCCTTTGTGAGCACTTGTGAGTTCAGAAAGTTTAGAGATAGTCCTAGTTTAGGCCTAGATTCACATGGAGCTTAAGGAAAAGGGATGATTCTTTTGGTTGTCATTAATAGTTTGGGGAGCCAGGGCTGTTCCATGACCACCCAGCCTTCACTGACAATTCCTGAGTTAAGAGCCTGCTTATAGAGAAGGCTGCAGAGGGGACAGAGGGGGGCACCTATAATCCAGACAGGTGACTGAAAGGGGAGGCAACATTAAGGGTGATGGTAATGGCTGCTGCGGCTAGGCTGGAGCCCCTGGGGTGCTCCTGTACTCTCTCCTATGTGCTATCACCAGACTGGCTGGACTCCTGATGTGCAGGTGTGTGAGTTCAGCCTACTGATTTCTGCAGCGACATGCAAAGACAAGCCAAAGCAGATACAATGACTGCCCACTGTGGGGTTCTCACAAGTTGAAACCAACCTCAAAGATGGTGACAAGTAGGCACAAAACTCCCTCTTCCAAGGAACATGCTCCCCTCATCTGCCCTAACTCAGGTGTTCAGGTGACTTGGGGCTTGGTAAAACTACACCTGGTGAGCAGCACACTTATCCCCTCCTGAGTTGAGCCAGGCCGCACACATGACAGCTGAGCACCAACAACTTGTGGAACACTCCAGATCCCTGTGCCTGGGAAGCTAAGGTGCAGGGAGTGAGTGTCCTAGACATTAGCAGCCAGCTTCCTAGCCTCCTCCATGCCCAGTTGGAATATAGGATGAGTTCACCTGATGACCCTGTCTGTACAAGTTGCTTTCTATGCCTGCGTGAGAACCTCTGTCCCTTTGGTCTCCCCAGGGTGCATCTACACCCAGATCTGGGACTCTAGGGAACACATATGGGGACATATTCATTATTATGGGGCAGGCAAGAAGGTTTCCCCATATTTCAGGCTGACTTCATCAATTGTATATAAAATGTAGACAAGCAGAAGCAGCCTCTGGGACTAGACCCTTGGTGTTGACTCAAGGCACAGCTCACTGCTTTCCTCTTGGTAATATCTCTAAAATTCAGGCATTGGGGGATGCCAAAGAGCAGACAGGAGGTCATGAAACCTAACTGCCCAAAGCACTATGAGGCCAACCCCTGCAGCGCTGCCCAAGACTGTGGATCAGGCAGTGAGGGAATCCCAATGGACTATGATGCCATTGTGGCCATGGACTAAGGAATTAGAAGAGAATGGTTCATGTCCCTGTGCCCACTTTTTGTGTGTGTGTGTGTGGTGCTGGGGATTGAACTCAGGGCCTTGGGCGTGCTAGGCAAGCACCTTCCCACTAAGCAACACCTCAGCCCTCCTTGTGCCCAATTTAATGTATTTATAATCATTGTTTCCTTACATCTGCAAGGTGACCTGGAGCAAAGGAACTAGTCCTGGAGCATATTATCTGCTGCATCCTTCTCTTAGTAGAGCACTAAGACCACCTGAACACCTTGAAGGGCACCAAAAAGATAGGTGGCAGGGATGCCCTTAGACCACCAGCACATAGAAATAGCGCATAGATCCAAGCTGCTGTAAAAGGGGACATCCTACATTCTGTACAAATTAATGGAGTCCAACACAGTCCACATTGTTTTTGGACCCTTTTTCAGATGGGAGGTGAGGTGGCTGGGCATCTCATCCAGTTCTTTCCTCACACTTTTCCGCATTGCTTCCTATCTCACAGCATGTGCTAGGAACAGTCAGCAAGTTGGGGAGCTTGGCTAGCTGAGGAGAAGGGTACATTTGTGTGGGGAATGTATTACTCAAAGACACTGAGGGGACTACTTACCAATGACATTTATATCACTGAACTTGAATTTGCAAATAATTTGGTCCTCACTCTTCACATTATGAAATCCATATCTTCTTAATCACTGGCTTAAATCCTGCAAGGTTAGCATTGTATCCATGCAATACAACTGGACTCTATGTTCCCTTTGATGTCATTGCTCCTGAGGGCCACTCAGATGGGGACCTCTCTATCCTTAAATCCCATGATTCCAGGTGCAAGACCCCCCAAAAAGACCAGGATATGGAAATTCCAGGGGGGAAGAACTAACCACACACAGAACACATTACAGAAGCGGACTTCCTTTCTCAGCTGTAGGTACTGAGGCCAGCACAGAATCCCACATCCATGCCTCTTCCAACACACCAATAACCACAGCCCACCCACATTTTGGGTCACCAAGCACTTCCTTCCACTAGTAGGGTGCATCTTGCACCAGAGACTAATATGCATGGGACAGAGAACAGCTGGGTGTTTGGCCCCACAGAAGCCAGGCAAGATTCCCTAATGTCTTTCAGGTACAGGCCCAACTTCATTCACCTGCACATCCAATTCCTGGCCCAGGACTGGCTCATTTCAATCCCCAATGGCTCTTGACATGCACCATCCCAGTTGACCTCCTCTGCACATGGCCTCCTTCTTCAGGTGCTTGGAAAATGGATTAACTCTCAAAGACAAACTGAGAAAACAACTGGGGTCCAGGTTCTTGCCTTGGGTTTCCAAGAGACTGTCACTATGTGTGACACCTTTGCAGATGACAGCCAGCAAAGATGATCAGGTCAGGGGCTGAGCTGGTGTGTAGAGGATCCCGTTACCTTGGCTCAAGTGCTGAGAAAGGAGTGACAACACACATCCTCTCCTGGAATTTGTCATTAGTACTCAGATGCCAAGGCCCATGTGTCCTTGGGATGTATAAAAGACATGGAGTGATTAGGTAGTCTGCACTACTGGGCTGCTTTAAATCAGAGCAGAAGAAACCATGTGGGCAGGGTCCTCTAGTCCATCTTCATTTTTCAGCACTGCAGTCTCCCCACTCTTGTCCAGCAGAGGGCAGAGGGAGTGTTGAGCTAAGAACTATTATGGAAATATCAGGATCCGCCACTGCCACTGTCCTTAGGACACCTCAGTTTCCAGGTGCTAAGCCATCCACTACATTTGTGTGTCCCAACAGTCCTGATGGCACTATTTCTATCCACTGGAGGTCACATTGCAGCCCCCACATGTCTGGTACCTTGCCACAGCCTGGTTGCCATGTTCAGCAGAACTCAGATATGAATAGTTTTCTGTCTGACTACAACCTATTGCCATGGAACTTCCCCCTTGAAAAGGCAGGGAGACCAGGACTCAATTGCCTAAGCTGGAGGCTGCAGCAGCAGCTGAGCTGTCAGTAGTGGGACACAGAGCCTGAGGGCCCTTTTTATCCATTCACCACCATCTGCAGATGCTAGGCCTGTGAGACCAGGCTTGTAACAAAGAAAGGTGGCCATTCCCTCAAAGAACACAATCATGTCCTCAGCACACCAAGACAGAGATGCTGGGCTGGATGGAGGCATCCTGGTCAGGTCATCCCCCAAGGACAGGTGACAGATATTGTCCTTTCACACTGGGTAACATGAGCCCTGACTGTTTTTGATGAAGCTTTTGTCAGGTTTCTTTGGTTCTCAGTAGGGCACTGGAAATTCAGTTCTGTCATTTTTTATTAATCCATTGACATAATCACCTTATTTACCCCCTTTTTGTAATTGTGTAAATTCCACTGATTTTCAAATCTTGTATCGGCACAATTTTTCTAGGATGAGCCCTAAATTGCTCTTGAGTGTCCCCTATCTGAACAGATGAAATCTGCAATACTTCAAAATCCAGAAGATATTCAGCACTCACATCACTCCACCTAATCTTAGGTGATAAGTCACAATTAAAAGGCATATGCACTAAATGTATCATAAAAGTCACCTTCCAGCCATGTGCGTGTAGTATGTAAATAAATGTCTTATTAGAATTAGGTCTCATCTCCAAGAGACCTATAATGTCCACAAAAATGTTTCAAAATTTAAAAAAAATCCCAAAGCCAAATTACTTCCAGTACCAAGCATTATAATACAGGATACTCAGCTTCTTTGACCTCCTCAGATGTTGCTGCATTCCATTTGTCAGTTTCCTTCAGGATTTTTTAAATACTCTACAGTTTTTCTAAATTTATGACATTTTTGTTATAAGAAAAAAATGCTGCTTCCACACATAGGAATATGGCCACCCTGATATATCACACAGACAACAATGAGCATCACATATACATCCATGCATAGTTACATAGATACACACCCACATCCACCCTCCCCACATACACTCAAACATACACACACACTCCAAGTACATACAGCACAATTCACACTTCACACCTCACATGCACTTGCTCCAGCACTGAACACAAATGAATTACACAATACTTCCCAAGACATACCCACACCACAACACAACACACAACAACATCATACACATACCACATTACAACATTCACCATACACACCACAAACACACATTACTCATCAAACCACACATACCACATGTATTACACAGGAACCAATGTCTCGTATACCATGAATAACACATTATACAACCACAAGCATACCACATAGCACATATAACACAAAAATATCATATACCATGTACACTTATATATGAACATTCCCCATACATACATATGCACCTAATATACTCTCAAAACATACCACACAAGGCACACATACCATATACAAAACACAAAAAATTGACACATATCGCATGTACCACGTGTATACACACCACAAGCAGGGACACACAGAAAACACACACACCACAATCGCACCATACCACTCACATACCATATAACATTAATATTATACAAATCACAAACAATGCGAAATCTACCATTTTATAACAAGTATAAGATTACACACATCACACAGTGATTATACATATATCATGTAATGATTTGGATCTGGAATGTCTCAAAAGGTCATGTGTTAAGCAATGCAGCAAGAGATTGGGTCATAAGAGCTGCACCATCATCAATGGAGCTATCTGTTTGAAGGATTAATGATTTTATTGGAACGCTGGGTGTTATCTCTAAATGTGTCATGGCTGGAGGAGGTATGTGTTGTGTGCCTGCCTTTGGGCCTGGTTCATCCCTGGATCCTCTTTCTGGCTCTCTCTCTGCCTTTTCTTCCTGTCTGCAATGAGCAGAGCAGCTTTCCTCAACCATACCCCTCCAACATGATGTTTGACTCACCTCCAACCCAGGTGACTGGAGTTGGACAACCATGGACCGAGATCTCTAAGACCATGGGCCTTAGTTAGCTTTTCTTACTTTAAGTTATTCTTGTCAGATATTTTCAGCACAGAGGAAAAAAAACATGCTAGCATGTACAACAATCTACACACATAGCATACAGCCTGAAAACACAGACACACACACACACTCTGTCTGCAGCAGGTATACCATAGCTCTCACCTACTAAACACTGATAGGAAGGTCTACAGGTCTGAGTTCCAGACAGGCCTTTATTTCAAATAGGGGGTGGGGGAGTGGCAGGGAGTATGAAACTCAGGGACAGCTAGAAGTTGCAGCTGCCCACTTCTGCCCACCTTCAGTCCCACTGACTGAGTCCTCTCATCCACACAGGTTTTGGGGGTGCCATCTATCGTAAGCATGTTTTGTGGGTTGTCTATAATTTTTACCAACAATGAGAGAGGGGGGGTGTCTTGAGCCCCTAAGTCAGCGACTCAAAGATGCACAAAGGACCCAGACACAAGACACAGTGTCTTGCACTCATGCTGTTTGGACAATGGTATGTCAGATGTTCACTGATAGACGCTGGCTTCTGCTTGAATTTCAGGCTTAGAGACTAGGAGTTCACCTCCCCACACCTACATGTGGGCAATTTATTCAAACATGTTCATCATCCCTGTGCATCTGCAACCAGTCTCCCATGACCCCTGGGGCAGGTGAAAGACTAGCCTCTAATGGGCTAAGAGGCTGCCTTTGGACCTTTCTCTAACTAGGCTGCAGAGGAGCACCTGGACACTTGGTTTTCATGATCTCTTCTATCAGAGTCCATGCCAATAGAGTAAATGTATGCCCCATAGTCCAAGCTCTGTCAGTGTAAGAGAAAGAAAGCCATGAGTCTAAATCATCAAAATGCAGACAATGGAGCAAAACGCTGGTGAGGCCTGGCTGGACTCGCCTCCTCCTCAGTCTCCTTTACAGCTTGTAAAGGAGTAACCAGAGTGATGATCATAGTATATACCTTGATATCTGTCAGTAACCAGTAACCAGAGTAATGATCATAGTAGATACTTTGATATCTGTCAAAGGAGAACAGAGTGACCTGGTCTGAAAGGCTCCAGCTGTAACTGCAGGGCTCTTGGAACTCTGCAGGCTACCAGGCCCCAGCATTGCCCACTGCAAGCAGTTCATGTTCCCCAAGCCTCAGTGTGCAGAGACAAATGACATCCACTCTCCTGAGACCCAGAATTGAGAAAGAAACTTGGTCCATGACCTATTTTACAGATGAGAATGGGGCTTCAGGGTAATTATTACCAGGAAACCTAAATTCTTGCTAACTCCAAACTGTGTGCTCTTTGCCCTAAGGGAGAGCATCCATTGCCCCAGCCTGTCATCTGGGCATGGGGCAGTGCAGGCAGATCCTCTTACTGATGAGGCCCAGTAAGGCCAGTAGAGGCCAGACTCCACTAACTCTCCCACATTCCCCAACACTGACAAAGGCAGGTATAGACATTGCCTACAGAAGCCTGTGCTTCAGCAAAGGAGGGCTGGCACCTGACGCTGTTTTATGTTTCACTTTGCAGATCTCCAAGTTCAGCCATTCTTGGCTGGGAAGGGCTTTCTCAGTAGGCACTGCCTGGGGAGAGTAAGAGCAGAACCAGCCAGTCCTGTCTGACATCATCATTCCTAAGGGATAAGGTGAATTACAGGCTCTTTCCAACACCCTGCCAAATCTCCCTTTTAGGCCTCCAGTCCAAACATTATCATGGTACAACTATGTCAGAGGGATGAAAGAAAATGGGACAGAATTTTATAGAAGAGCAAAAGTTGAGAAAGTGCAATTCTCTTTGCCCACAATGACAAGTGAATAGACAACAGCAAGAGAGGGCAGTCAGCACAAAGATGTTAACAGAAACAAACCAATAATATTGTACGAATAAGCTGGAAGATGTGGGAGTGGCTGCCTTGGAGATGCAGGATCAGAAATGGGGATGAGATAGGAAGGAGGCTTCAGTTATTTATGAACATCTTTCTAGTATTTGACCTATAACTTCATCTTTAATCATTTCCTCAATGAAAGAAAAAAATGAAATAACAAACAAAAGCTGGTAGCATGATGTTAGAATAAATAATTTCAAGAAAGCCTCAAGCCACATACACTCTGAAACAGCAACAAAAATATGTGTGTGCCAATTTTTCAGGAGGACTATAAAACCAACATCAATGTTCTACAGAAATAAAGCAAATGGACAATTGAGAAAAAGCCACCTTCAAAATGATAGGAATGTTTTAACATGTTTTTACTAACACTTTCTGCACTCGTTTGCAAGCAAAGTGGTGGTTTTGCTCTTGAGCTTTGGATCAATCCAAGTGGTTCTCCACAAACTAGAGGGAACTCTGAAGATGTTACCTTCTACTTTTTATATGTGTCAGTTCTCTCCTGCCTGGGAGACATCATAAGGACTTGCTGCTTTTATTCTTTCTCACATAACTCAGGATATATGTAGGAAAAACAGTATTTATTTTTGTGAAACTACAACAATGTTACAGGGTTGACAAACTCATAGATACCTTGGGTAAGATATTTTCTGTGAAGACATACCATATATCATCAAAGACTAACATGAATGAGACTCTTTGGGAGTTAGGCTGTCCAAAATCCACTATGTACCCTGATAATTCAGAAAGTCATGCACAAGCAAGGGACCTTCTCAGAGAAGTCTGGATTTAAGTTTGCTACTGAGGATGATATTTAGACTCCAAGTAAACCTAGATAATTATGGAATGAGCCAGAAGAAATGCAGTCTGCAAATAGAAGGAGAAATGACTGTGTTTTTCTTTTAAAATTTTATGGCAGTTGTACTTCTGTTTCGGCTCCTAGCATTCAAGAAAATTGCTGTCAGAACATTAGCTGAACAAAGCTAAAGGAAAAGAAACCTCAGGAAATAGTCTTTGCAAAATCAGTTTGGAAAAGTCTCAAAACAAATGAATTATTAGATTTTTATGTAAGGAAAAATAAATAAATAACCTAGCAGCTTATGTGTAAAGATATGTGAACTAATTTCTAGAGTCATAAGAAAACCTTCAAACATCCAGTTGGTGACCACCATCACCATCACAACAAAAAATATTGTCTCCTTTAGGAACATATTCTAATGCCAGACCTGGTTAAAATGGGAGAAACCCGACAACAACATGAAGTTGTATAAATATAGAACAATTTCTGATAAAAATAAATGCACAAGTAAATCCAAAAGCTACAGTTGGAATCTTGGTTTTCAACTTCACTTTATATTCTCTACAGTATTTAAAAAATAAATGCACAAATATTATTGTATATTTCTGTTTGGGGGCACATAACATGTAAATATGTAATTTGTAAAAATGACAGTACAAAGGGGGAAACAATGTTATACAGCAGTGTGTTATTCAGTGCATTTTAAGGTTAGCTAATAACAATACAAATTGGAATGCTTTAAATTTGGGATTTTATACATAATTCATGTATAATTATATTTATAATTCAACATATAAAATGGAAATGAGATATGAATCAAAATGTAATCTCAGCATCTCAGAAGGCTGAGACAGGCAAATCACAAGTTCAAGACCAGACCTAGCAACATAAGAACCTATCTCTAAATAAAAATATTTAAAAAGGGCTGAGGATGAAACTCAGTGGTAAAGTGACCAGAGTTCAATTCCTACTCCTCTCCCAGTCCCCTAAAAAACTGAGAGAAAGAGAATCAGAACATATTCTACACTAAAATGAACTAAACACATCTGAAGACAGAAATGGAGAAAAGAAAGAACAAAAGAACCAATGACATACATAAAAGAAATACATAGTGTTAAAATTTTAGGGCATAATATCAGTTTGAATTTAAATTTCAATGGACTAACTAGACTGCCTAGTCTAATCTCATAGATTGGTGGAATAAACATGTTCAAATTTAAAGTATCTACAAGAGAATCAATTGAGTTCTAAAGGCACAAATATGTGGAAGATTTAAGGATGGAAAAGATATTCCATACAAACAGAAAGCAAAAGAGAGCTGGGATATCTAACCTATATTAGAGAAGATTAAATTTAAGTCACAGTGATGAAGAGAAAAAGAACACTATATGTTGATAAAAGAATCACAAGTAAATGAAACAATTTTAAATTGACATGCACCCAAATCAGAGCAAACATTGATAGAATGGATGAGAAAAATAGATGTACACTGGTGGAGTCTTCCATATCCACTTTCAATCACTGGGAAAACCAGACAGACTAAAAGGAAAAAGAGAATTAAGAAAATGCATTTAACATACACACACAGAACATTCTATCTGACAATTTCAGATTACAGTTTTCTTAAGTTCACATGGAATAGTCCCTAAAAGAGATCACATGTTAGTCACAGAACAAACAGGCAAGATTTTAATCATATTAGATATCTTTTCCAATCACCGTGGAAGGAAATTGGATAGCAATAATAGAAGGAAAAGTGAAAAAATGACTGACATTTGAAGGTGAAACAAAGACTCTTAGGTAAGTCAAAAAAGAAATCAAAGAAATATTACAAAACACGTTGGAAGAAATGAAAATGAAAAGAGAGCATAGTAAAATGTTGGATACTGCAGAACTAAGGAAAAACACACTTGTAAGCAATTACATTAAAAATTAGGAACTAGGCCAGAGAAACGTGGTTACAGCCCGGGCCTCGGCCCAGGGCTCCAGCTCTCCGAGACTGAGACTGGAGGTAGCGGGGTGCCATTCTCCAACCAGTTCCTTGGCAGCTCTCTGTGGCTTGCTGCCCCACGCAGGAGTCTCACTCGCATGTGTGAGCGCAGGGCCACCAGGAGGCAGCGGTCGCCGGGAGGCGTGACTTCGGCGCTGGCTGGAGAAATGCAGTTGCATCCCGGGCCTCAGCCCAGGGCTCTGGCTATCCGAGACTGAGACTGGAAGTAGCGGGGTGCCATCTCCAAACAGTTTCCTGACAGCTCTCTGCGCCTTGCCGCCCCACGCAAGAGTCTCGCTCGCGTGTGTGAGCACAGGGCCACCGGGAGACAGCAGTAGCCAGGAGGCGTGACTTCGGCAGTTGTGGTGGGGGATCCGGCCCAGGACTCCAGCCCGGAGTTTACCCCGGGCGTGCCGGGCCTGCTTCCACACAGGGTGCCTGGCCCCAGTGCCCATCCAACTGCGAGAGACTGCTAGCAGTTCCTACTGTGAACTGACTGTCTCCTGAGCGGAACCCCAGCTATTGTTCTTTGTGGACCACCTTCTAACACAGCGGAACTTCCTACGCACCAGGGGGCGCAGGTGAACACCTGGGAGCAAACCTTGGCCACGGTGGAACAGTGACTCCACCAGCGGCCCAGACCAGGTGGTACTTGGCCTGGGACCAGTACCAAGGATACCAGCCAGGAAGGTCCACCAAACAACGGACAATGCCACCTGCTGGAGGAGAGGTAATGAAACCCTGCAGGGAAACTATAACCATATAGGAGTTAAAACTGTAACACCTTGGATCAGCAGAGCTAGAAGGAAAGACACACAAACATCATGAGAAAACAAGGGAAGAAAGTGACTCAAACAAACCAAGATACTACACTCCTAGAATCCATGAGCTGTACAGCAGGAGGAATGACAGAACAGGAATTCAGGATGTACATAATTAAAATGGTCGGTGACTTAAAGAATGATATAAGAGAGCTAACCCAGTCAGCAATAGATCACTTTGATAAAGAGATTCATAGGCAAATACAGGAAGTAAAAGATCACTTCGATAAAGAGATACACAGGCAAATACTGGAAGTAAAATATCACTTCAATAAGGAGATAGAGATTCTGAAAAGGAACCAAACAGAAATCCTTGAAATGAAAGAAACAATAAACCAAATCAAAAACTCAATAGAAAGCATCACCAGCAGATTAGACCAAGTGGAAGACAGAACCTCAGATACTGAAGACAAAATATTTAACCTGGAAAATAGAGTTGACCACACAGTGAAGATGGTAAGAAGCCATGAACAGAACATCCAAGAGCTTTGGGACAACATTAAAAGACCAAACTTGAGAATTCTTGGGATAGAAGAAGGCATAGAACTCCAAACCAAAGGAATGAACAACCTATTCAATGAAATAATATCAGAAAACTTTCCAAATATGAAGAATGAATTGGATAATCAAATTCAAGAGGCTTACAGGACACCAAATATTCAAAATCACAACAGAACTACACCAAG
>PVHX01008631.1:0-58962 GCA_004024805.1 Geosciurus inauris
GATCCTCAGCACCACATATACATAATAAATGAATAAAATAAAGATCCATCAACAACTAAAAAAAAAGAGTTAAAAAAAAAAAAAAGATCCTCCTGAGCCCCAGACCAGGCTCCTCTCGGGATGAAAGAGAACACTAAGTGTGTGGGTGTGGAACTGCAGTCAGACTCAGCCCACAGATCAAATACTTCCCCAGGTGGTCTCTTCCTGCCTCTCCACCTGCATCTCCCTCCCATTCCCCAGGGAAACTCAGCCCCAGCTGGACATTTGAAATGTGGTTGTGAAAACTATAGTTGCTTACTCAGGAAAAGACAAACAGGAAGGGAAGTGTCAAAGCCAACTTTAAACTTGAAGGATCCCCATGTGGCAGAGATAGCAGATCTGGTGCATGTGGTCTCAAGGAGGCAAAATGGAGCCACTAGGGAAACCCGGTGCACCTCGGTCAGTGTGAGAAAGAACCCTCAAGCAGCAGGAGAAACTCACATATGGAATGGACCAACGTGGACAAACAAGTTTGGAATCATCAGTGGGGCTGAGGAAGACAGGATTTAAGCACCAAGTGCACGCTTGGTCTGAATGACAGAGTCCCTGGACATCCCGATTGTTCTAGTCTCACCTCCTCTGGAAAGTCACCTATACCCACTGCTACCTTCAGAAATATTTCTCTGAACAACTTAAAACCAGGATCTCTATATTTAGGTTGCATTATTAGTTTTCTTATTAGTTATTCTATGTAGATTGAAAACTATCAAGTTGTGGACTATATCTTATATAATTTTTCTTGCTGAATATAGTAAGGAGGCTCAATAACTGTGCCTTTTAGGAATCACGACATTTTCTACCTGGCACAGTGGTGCGCCTTGTAATCCCAGTTATTCAGGAGGCTGAGGCAGAAGGATCACAAGTTTGAAGCCAGCCTCAGAAATGTGGGGAGACCCTTTGTCAAAATTAAAAAAAAAATTAAAAAGGGCTATGGATGTAGTTCAGTGGTAAAGCACCCCTGGTTTCGATCCCCAGTACCAAACAATAAAAACAAAAACAAAAATAAAAAAACTATTTGACTGTACAATTTATACTTATTAAAGAGAGTTCAAAAACTCCCACGGAGTATCAGGGATAATATAAAAACCATCTGCAATCCTATCATCTAGAAATAACTACTGATAAACATGTTCATGTATTTCTTCCCAGTTATCAATAAATATTTATTTTTTTGAAAGGATGAGAGCAAACTTGAGGTGGAAATTTGTACTTTTAAACTTCGAAGCAAATGGTAAGAAGCTCAATCAGCCCCCTGGGATGCTATAGCTTTGTCCTGAGCCTCTTCCTGCTACTGATGCCTCCTTGGGAGTAAGGAAGGGAGAGGATCTCAAATCACCATGGGCTACTGGCTAGTCCAGTGAAGTACCCAAGAATCACCCAAGAAGATATCTTTTTTTTTGCAGACTGTTTGCCTTCTGACCCTAAGAATTTACTCATGGTCAAAGGTGGTTTCATCCCCTACAGGGGGTCTCCACAGGAAGGATCAGGCTGGCTGGAGATGTGTGCGTGGGTGGGTGTGTGGATGTGTGTGTGTTTTCCTGTCTAACTCACTGAGAGCTTGGCAAGGCCAGGAGAGAGGCAGCTGATTATTTTTAGCCCCTTGTTCCTCCGAATGGATTGTGCATAACAAAAGAATGCTAATGCTCCATGTCTTTATGAAAGCACTCGAGTTCATCAGCTTTGCAAAGAAGTGAAATTAAATCAAGATTTAATTGGGATATGCATGTTTTATTCATGCTACTAACCACAGGAGAAGCCAGCGAGCTGAAGGTAAAAAAGAGGGGAAAAATTCTTTTGAAAAGTTGTTTCTCTCTGATTAAATAGAGATAGTTTCCAACTTCAAAGGCAGTAGGCCTTTAATGTATTTTAAATGCTCAACTATGCTTAGCTTGGCCAACTCTGCTGCTAGTGGGCAACAGCGACCCAGGCATGCACTGCACCTAACTTCACGTCCTGGCCTCCAAAACCTGCTGCATGGCTCCTGGTCCTTCCTTCTGTGCTTAGTATGGGGCCTTCCAACAATTGTCCTGGGACCCTGGAGACAGGTGGATGCAGCTCAGAGGATCTACAGTTATCCCTTGGAATCCTAGAAGCCCCGACTGTCAATGTCTGAAGAACAGATAACACCAAGGAGTGGGACTTTTTCCTTCATCAGAGACTTCTCCCTTGGAAGGGGAGCTAGGTTACCTATAAAGATAAAGCACTTCCTGCCTGAGCCTTTTCTCCTAATAGGTTAGGACACGAAATCAAAGACCCAAATAACATGGAAAAAGGATAGATAAGCAAAGATTGCTAAAAGGGTTTAAGATGCTCTGAGAGATCAAAGCAAGGAGCAATCTTGTAGGAAGACAAAGTTTTATGAGGAGGTGGCACCGGAGCCAGGTTGGAAGGAAGTCTAGAATTTGGAACACGGAGAGCACGTGTTCCAAACAGTGAAAATTGGAGGCATTATGCTGGAGGTAGAAATTTTGAACAATGTTTAGAGGAAGAGAGCTTGGTTGGTTATGCCTTATGGTACATGTGGTACAGCAGTGGGGAGTCTGGAATTAAGGGTGGAGAAAGAGTGTGGAGAACCTTAAATTCAGGCTGAGTATTGTATCAATTGAGAAGACTGACTAAAGTTTAAGGGTAAGTGGCTCTTTAAGGATAAGTGGCCCATTGAACTGAAAGAGATTTTTTCAAACGGTCTGGTTCAAGAATTGCTCCCCCTATGGTACACTACCACCTGTGACCATGATAGACATTATTCACCCCCCTGGCACTCTGAGTCTGAGGGAAACTCAGAGTATTTTTGAACAAAACAAATCAATAAACACTACTGGGCTCTGCCTATCTGAATCCTTTCTCTGCCTCTCATGAATATTTTATGCCTCAAAAAACATCTGTATGATGCAGGTGGGACAGTTTTCCATAATAGTGGGCTAGGTGATCTGGATCTGCTTCCCTATTGAGAAAAAAATTACATGTCCTCTTAAAAGTATCAAATACATAAAAAATGGTAGAATTACCAGGCATATTAATTAAGGGAAAACATAAGAGGTAAAGGCAATGTAGACATTTTTTGCCCAAAAGGCATTGGCCAATTTGGGGGATTTTAAACTTTTCAGAAAAAGTCCTTATGAACAAAGGATCATGGACATCACAATTGGTCAATGTTCTTACTTCCAAGAGACTGTCAGACAATAAAATTCCCATAGCCGGATAATTAAGTTCCTTATTCATGAAAGGGAGATGGTAGTTCAGCACAGCATCCCTGACACTATGTTGGAAGAAATGAGAAAAAGGTGGAAATATATCTGCAAGAGCAGGAGACTATAAAGATGGACAAATCAGATTTTTAAAACACAGAACTTTTGAAAATAAAATTCTAATTACTAAAATTTAAAAACATAAAAATGAATTTAACTGCTGCAGATTAAACACAGCTGAGAAGAGAATTAATAAACTGGAACATATGCCAGAAGAAATTTGTGTAGGCATGTCAGGAAGAGAGAGAAAGACAGAAAATGCAGAAGAGTTAAGGAGTGTACAGGATAGAATGAGAAGGTCTGAAATATATTTATTTAGACCCCCAGGAAAGGATAAAGAAAATAGCTCAGAAACAATATTTGAGCAATTAGTGCATAATATTTTTTCAGCATCAATTAATGACACAAATCAATAGACCAAGAAGAATTATAAATCTCAACCAGGATACAGAAAACATCAGGTACATCATAGTGACACCAGAGTACACTAAAGACAAAGAGGAGATGTTAATAGTAGTCATAAGAGAAAGACAAATTGGATTGTCTTTAAATAAATGAGAGACTAATTGCTGACTTCTTAACAATATTAAGGAAAGCCAGCAGGCAGAGTACAATGTCTTCAATATGTTGACAAAAGTTAATAGATAGTGAGCAATTCTATGTCCACTGAAAATATTTTCAATAATGAGAATAAAATGAAAACATTTTAGGTAAACAAAATGGAATTTATCATCAAGAGAACCTCAGTAAAAGAAATTGAAAATGGTGTACTTGAACTAGAAAGATGATTCCAGATTGTAGAGAGCCATCTGTGGGCTGTATGTGGTCTATTGGCATTGCAGCCAGCAAGGGGATAGGTCTGGCATTGGGAACTCCTGTGGCACCCCCATAGGGATAGACTGCCTGATGCAGGTAAACTTCCCCCTCAGTTCTGCCAAAGATCCCACACAGCACCGAAGATGGGCTGACCTGCTATAGCCGCATAGCCCCTCTGAGATGGGTGTGACCTGCCAAGATGCCAATCAACCTGATGACTGCAAGACTCTGCCCTTGAACCCTTATCCTTGCCTTTGATGTACACCCTTAAATAAACCATTTTCTTGTTGTCTATCCCCAGCTCCCATGTGGACTGGACCTATCAGGGGCTCCAACTTTTGAAACTATCTTTCTGACTTTGTTTTTTTCTTTACTAATTATTCTAGACATTAATTTCTCAGGTGGCTTACATCCTCCTTGGCAAAAAGAAAAAACCCTCAAGGAGATGCTGGCCATCTCCCCTTACCCAATGAAAAGTTTGAAATACAGAAAACAAAACAAAACAAGAGAAAGATTGTAAATAAGTGGATAAATCCAAATGAACATTGAACATATAAAACAATAACAATAAAATCTTGAGACTCAAATTTAAAAGTCTAATGGATTTGAAGTGTTCTAAGATTCTGATTGATATGCAGTTTAAGGTATTAGCGTTAGGCTTTGATAATTTAAATATATCTCTTATAATTTTTAGAATGCATTGATCATGGTTCAATTCAAGAAATAGAAACAAAGTACTTAAAAGTGAAAGTAATTTAATAGAAAGAATTAGGAGCTTATAAAATCATTGGGAGAACTAGAAAAGCAAACAGCAGGGGTCAGTCACTAGGCATATAGCCATACTGCTGCAGCTGCAATCCAGAGGTCAGGAAACTCCTGTTGCCTCTCAAGCTGCAGGGAGAAGTAGTGATGTTACGACAATTTTACATCTTGAAGCAGGTGACTGGTGGTGGAATGCAGTGTCCTACTGCTGCTCATATCCATGTCTTCCACAGCCCACACATTGGCCATCACCACTATCAAAAAAAAAAAAAAAAAAGATAATTTCTTCCTTCCTGTCCTCCACATCATCCATGAGTATGTTTCATTGGCGCACACCATAAATTGCATTTCAAAATATGGTATCAGGAAGTATGAGAAATGGAGTTTCCAGCTCCTAAGACATAAAGCAGAAAAGAGGAGAAGGTGGAAATTAAAGACAATTACCAATAAATATAATCTAGCCAAAATAAAAAGCATATCATCCAAAGAAGTAGACTTCCTTCTGTTTTCCTCTAGAATTTTTATAGCAAGTTTTACATTTAGGTGCACAATCTATTAGGAGTTAATTTTTGCACATGAATTAAAATTCATTTTTTTGTATATAGATACAATTGTTCCAGAACCACTTGTTGATTAGACTCTTCTTCCTCCATCATTTCTTCCTGAATTGTCTTTGCACCTAAAATCAAATTGCGCCTACAAAATTTGTGCCTACAAAATCAGTTGTAGGTGTGTATGTGAAGTGTTTTTTTTTTTTTTGAGGGAGGGTACCTGGGATTTAACTCAGGGGACTTGATCACTAAGCCACATCCCAAGTCCTAATTTTCTTTATTTTTTATTTTTCTCCCCTGGTACTGGGGATTGGACTCAGGGGCACTGGATCACTGAGCCACATCCCCACCCCTATTTTGTGTTTTATTTAGAGACAGGGTCTCACCGAGTTGCTTAGCGTCTCACCATTGTTGAGGCTGGGTTTGAACTCACAATCCTCTTGTCTCCGCCTCCCAAGCCACTGGGATTACAGGTGCATGTGTAGTTTTGATACTCTTTATTATGTTCCATTGATCTATTCATTTTATTTATCTGTCCTGATACCAAAACCACACTATCTTAATTACTATAGCTTTCTCATACGTCTTGGAACAGGTTGTTTTAGCTCTTCCATTTCATTCTTTTTAGAATTCATTTTGGTTATTTTATTCCTTACCTTTTCATGTGATATGTACAATCAGCTTGTCTCTATCTACAAAATAATCATGCTGGGATTTTAAATAGGGATTGTGGTGAATCTATTTGAAGAGAATTGGTTTTAACAATGCAGAACCTTTCAACCTATGCACAGGACATATCTCTTTCTTCTGTTGGCCGTCTTTTTAGTTTTCAGTGGCATATTTGCCTGTTTTTTGTCAGCTTTATTCTTCAGTGTTTCATTTTTTGATTGTTGATTGTAAGTATGCATTGAATTTTGTATATTGGTTTTACATCTTTCAGCCTTTAAAAAACCTGCTTATTAGTTCTAATACTGTTTTTTTTTGCAAATTATCCATTTTTTTGCATAGATTATATTGTATATGAACAAGAGTCTTTTCTTCTTCCTTAGCAATCTAGGTGCCTTTTATTTCTTTTTCTTGCCTTTGAATAGAAATTCTAAGATGATGTTTAATTGAGGAAGTAAAAATGAACTTATTTCTAATCATAGGAGGGAAAAAGTCAGTATTTCATTATTATGATTTTAATTGGAGATTTTTGTAGATGACCTTTATCTGACTAAAGAAGTTACCTTCTAATTATCTGTTGTTGAAGTTTTTTTTTTTTTTTCAAATCAGAAATAAATGCTGAATTTTATAAAATGTTTTCCATGCATACATTGAGGTAAACATACATTTTCTGTTTTGGTTTGTTCTTATAATGAATTACATTTATTCATTTTAAACTGTTAAATTAACTTTGTATTTATGAGATACATCTTGTTTGGTCAGAATTTATTATTGCTGATTTGCTAAAATATTGTTTAAATTTATGACATCTTTGTATCATTCTATAGTTGTCTTTCCTTGGAATGTTTTTGTCTAGATTTAGTGTCATGGTGCTGCTGGCTTTATAAGTTTGGAAGTGTGCCTTCTTTTTCAACTTCCTGGAACATTTCGAACAAAACTCATCTTTTGTCTCCTTTAGTGATTGACAGAGGCTGCAGATGAAACCACTTGGATGGGAGTTTTCTTTGTTGGAATATTTTATTTGTAAATCTAATTCTTTAACAGACAAAGGGTGATTTGGGTTATTTCATCTTGGATGAAGATTGATAGTTCGTGACTTTCAAGAAATTTTGCATTTCATCTGCTATCAGATTTATTATTATAAAATTATTCCAAATAGTCCCTATTATCCTTCTAATATCTGTAGACTCTGTAGTGATGCCACTTTTTCAAATGTGATATTGGTAACTTGTGTCTTCTGTTTCTGATTTTACCTGATCAGTCTGGCCTTATCAATTTAATCATTATTAAATAATGTATTTTATTATACATAAACTTAAAGAAAAAGCTGTAGTCTCATTGATTTTTTAAAATATTTTTAATTTCATTGATTTATACTAAAATCTTCAGACCTTTATTATTCCCTTTCTTCTGCTTTTTTTTCATGTTTCTTAAGATGGAAACTGAGGTCACAGGTTTGAGAGCTTTCTTATTTAAAAAAATTTCCTTTAAATATTGCTTAGTATTAGCTCATAAATTTGGATATATTATGGTTTTATTTTCATTTAGTTCAAAATTCTTTTGATTTTTTCTTTGGCTTCTTTGACTCACAGCTTACTTAAAAGTATATCATTTAGCTTTCTAATATTTGAGAATTTTCTGGATATCTTTCTATTGTTATTTCTAGTTTACTTCAACTTTGGTCAAGGAACACACTTTGTATGACTTGTTTTTTTTTTAAAAAAAAGTGTTAGACTAGTTTTTGGCCTGGAATATGATTTATCTAAATGGTCTGTATGCATTTATTTGGAAAGAATGTGTATTCTTCTGCTTTTGGGTAGACTATTCTATAGATATCAGCTAGATCAAATTGATAGTTTTATTCAAGACTTCTATATCATTCTATATTTTTTGTTACTTGTTTTTTTAAGTGTTAAGAGCACTGAAATCCCTAATTTTTTTGTGTGTGAATTTTATTCTTTCTCATCTCAGCTCTATCTATCTTTGTTTCATGTATTTTTATTTTATTTTGTTCTTTATTTTATTTTTTCCACATTTTTATTGGTGCATTTTAATTATACATAAATTCATTATTACATACTTGTACATGCACAAGATATAATGGTATAATTTGGCCAATATCATTCCTAGTATTTCCCCTTTATCTTCCCTCCTTATTCCTCCTTTTCCCTTTCCTCTATTCTACTGCTCTCCTTTTAATTTTCACGAGATTCCTCACCCCACTTCTTTCCCTTTTTCTTCTCTAGCTTCCACATTTGAGAGAAAACATATAATGCTTGAGTTTCTGAATTTGGCTTATTTTGCTTAACATAATGTTCTGAAGTTCCATCCATTTTCCTGCAAATGATGTAATTTCATTCTTCTTTATGGCTGAATAAAATTCCATTGTGTATATATACCACATTTGCTCTATCCATTCAACCATTAACATATTTTAAAACTCTATTATTAGGTGCATGAATATTTAGAATTGTTATAGCCTATTTATAAATTCACCCTTTAATAATTATGACATAAAGGTCTTTATTCTTTACTATGAACTCTACTTTGTCTTTTACTAATAAAAACACTCTGGTTTTCTTTTGACTAGTGTTAGTGCAGTATGTCTTTTTATATCCTTTTTAAAAATAAAATGTGCTATCTATTCATGATAAAAAGAAAACACTTAGTAAAGTAGGGATAAAATGAAACCTCTTTAATATTATAAAATATATTTACCCAAACCTACAGCAAACATTACACTTCATGGAAGATCTAGAAACCTTTGTTCTGAGAGCAGGAATGAGACCAAGAATCCCAACTACCCTCGCTTCTATTAATTCAACATTGTACTGGATATTTTTTCTGGCACAAAAAAAAGTCTTTCAAACTCCTCAAAAAAATATTGAGAAGGGGGAAATGTCATCACTTAAAAATGATATATCTGTGCATATAGAAAATTCAAAAAGATTCTATAGATGAAGTTTTAAATTTGATAAGAGAATGTCAACATGCTTTCTGCATACAAAACAATAGAAAAAATTTTGTGAATATTTGTATTACCATACCATGATTTACTATAAAGATATCATGATAAATCAGTATTGTGTTGGTACAGTGATAGGAACATAGAGAAATTATAATAGAATAGTAAGCGAGGCAATAGACTCCTGATATAGTCAGAGGAGAGTCCTGCAGAACATTGGAGGAAAGGCAGACTTCAAAAATGGTGCCAAGACAATTTGATATCCAGATGGGAAAAAAGAAATTAGATTTCTTTCTCATATCATACAGTAAAATCAATTTCGAATGGATTAAAGACCTGATTGTGAAGTTAAAATTGTATTGCTTTCTGGAATTTAAGTTCCAGAGCAAAATGATATAGATGCATGTTTCCCTGCTCCTTCTCCCTAAATAGAACTAAATAGTCAGTAATTATTAAACACATACTGATAAAAGGACTCTGTGAGCTGGAAAGAAAAAGGGTGTATTGGCTAGAGACCTCAGGACTTGAGAAGTGATGATATGGGGAGCTCCCTGGGTTCGCTTTTTACCTCCCCCATGCCACTCAACTGGGCAAGAACCAACAGGAATAGTCAAGAACAGCAATACTGACAAAAGGAAAGCCAGTTACTCTGGCCAAAGCAACAAGAAAGTGCTACTCCTACAGGAACAAGAAAGACCTAGTGAGGAAACAATCCCCCTCCACAACTGGGGATCCTGTTGCACTAGATCACTGGCAGCAGTGACAGTGGTGAAGACCCAGCCACCTCAACCCTGCTGCTGGAGCATGTCCCTCTAGTGGAAGGTGTGATCTACTTGTAGCAGCAGTAGGAGCAGCAACAGCAAGAAAGCCCTAGGCCATCCAGCCCCTGCACCATGAACCAGGCTCAGCCGGTTACCCACTGGTAGCTGTGAGTCACTGGAACACACTGAGGCACCGTGGGTCATCCTGTTCATGAACAGTAGCAATGACAAGGAAGCCCTGTGTCTTTCTCACAGGCACAGGGATATCCAGGCCAAGTGTTCCTCGCCCTTCCTCCACCAAAGCTCTCCCAGCGACAGCAAGTGGCCTAATGTTGTATTTTCTGTGCTGCAAGCAGGGCTGGCAGGCACTGAGAAAAGGTCATGCTGAAAAAACAAACAAACAACAACAACAAAACAGCACTAAAGGACAGAGAAGGCCAGAAAACATTACAAATGCACAGAAAACTAAATTTTCATTAGAACTAAAGCCACAAAAGTAGGTCAGAATCTATGTGCTAACCTTACAATGTAATATTACTCAGCCATAAAGAAGAATAACTTTATGACATTTGTTAGAAAATGAATGGCTCTGGAGACTATCATGTAAATGAAATAAGCCAATTGCAAAAAACCAAAAAGTGAATTTTTCTGATATGTGGAAGCTAACCCACAATAAAGGGGAGGGAAAATAGAATAGAAGGATTAGACAAAGGGGAATGAAGGGAAGGGAGGGGATGGGAATAGGAAAGACAAAGGAAAGAATCTGACATAACTTTCCTTTGTACATATATGAATATACCATAGTGAATCCCATCATTTTGTATATCCACTAGACGGAGGGCCCTAATTAGAATATGATATATTCTGTGTATGTATAATCATATCAAAATGGACTCTACTATTATGTGTAACTAAAAAGAATCAATAAAAAAGGGGAACTTCCTGCTAAAATAGATTTAGGTAGGATAAGGAATCTCTCATAATGACCAAATGTTGACGATACAATTTAAAAAAATCATCCTTTATACTAAGAACCAGATAAAACACATTTGAAAGAGAAAAAACAATCAACAGATGTTAATGCTGAGATGAATCAGATGTTGGAAATATCTGACAAGAATTTTAAAGTACTTCTCATAAAATGCTTCAATAATCAATTACAAATTATCTTGAAATAATGAAAGGATAGAAAATCTCAGCAAAAAAAATAGAAGTTATTAAAAAGAACCAAACAGAAATTATAGACCTCAAAAATACAATAACTTAAATAAAAAACTTGTTGGATGGGATTAACAACAGAGTGGAGATGACACTGCATGGAATCCATGAAGTTTAAGCAAAGTCAATAGAATTTATTCACTCTGGACAATGGAGAGCAAATAGACTGAAAAAAATGTTTTCCAGGATTTATGTAACAAATATCTAACATTCATATTACTGGAGTCCCAGAATAAATAATAGTTGAAAACTTTCCAAATTAGTGAAACACAAAACACATAGATCCATGAAAGTGAGTGAACCACAAATAAGATAAAACAAAAGAAACCCAAACTGAGAAACATAATTAAAGGTATGAAAACTAATGCCAAAGAAAAAGTCAGCCAGGGAGTAATGATAATTGTCTATCTATCTATCTATCTATCTATCTATCTATCTATCCCCAGAATAGCCAAAGCAATCCATAGCAAGAAGAGTGAAGTAGGAGGCATCACAATATGAAGCTGTAAACTATACCACAAAGCTATAGTAACAAAAAGTATTTTGGTATTGGCACCAAAATAGACATGTGGACCAATGGTACAGAATAGAAGACAGAAAGACAAACCCACATAAATATAATTATCACATACTAGACAGAGATGCCAAAAACATACATTGGAGAAAAGATAACCTCTTCAAAAAATGGTGCTGAGAAAACTGGAAATCCATTTGTGGCAAAACAAAACTAAACCCCTATCTCTCATGCTATACAAAACTCGACTCAAAATGGATCAAAGACCTAGGAATTAGACCAGAGACCCTGTGCCTAATAGAGGAAAAAGTAAGTCCAAACCTTCATCATGTCAGATTAGGCCCTGACTTCCTTAACAAGACTCCTAAAATGCAAGAAATAAAATCAAGAATCAATACATGGGATGGATTCCAACTAAAAAGCTTCTTCTCAGCAAAAGAAACAATTAATGAGGTGAAGAGAGAGCCTACATTTTGGGAGTAGATTTTTACCACATGCACATTAGATAGAGCACTAATCTCCAATGATATAAAAAGAACTTAAAAAACTTAACACCAGAAAACCAAACAACCCAATCAATAAATGGGCTAAGGAGCTGAACAGACATTTCTCAGAAGAAGATGTACAATCTATCAACAAATATTAGAGAAATGCAAATCAAAACTAAGATTTCATCTCATGCCAGTCAGAACAGCAGTTATCAAGAATACAAACAACAATAAGTATTGGCGAGAAAATGGGGGAAAAGACATACTCATACTTTGCTGATGGAACTGAAAACTGGTGTCATCAATCTGGAAAACAGTATGGAGATTCCTTAGAAAACTTGGAATGGAACCACCATTTGACCCAGGTATCCCACTCCTTGGTCTATACGCAAAGGACTTAAAAACAGCATACTACAGTGACACAGCCACTTCAATGTTTATAGCAGCTCAACTCACAATAGCTAACCTGTAGAACCAACCTAGATGCCCTTCAATAGATGAATGGATATAGAAAATGTGGTATATATACACAATGTAATATTACTCAGCAATAAAAGAGAATAAAATTATGGCATTTGCAGGTAAATGGATGAAGTTAGAGAATATCATGCTAAGCGAAGTAAGCCAATCCCATAAAACCAAAGGCTGAATGTTCTCTCTGATAAGTGGATGCTGATCCATAATGGGGGAGCTGGGCATGGGAAGAATGAAGGAACTTTGGTCAAAGGGGAGAGAGGGAAGGGGAGGGGACATGGGGGCAGGAAAGATGGTGGAATGAGATGGAAAACATTGCCGTAGGTACATGCATGACTGCACATATGGTGCAACTCTACATCATGTACAAACAAAGAAATGAAAAGTTATGCTCCATTTGTGTACAATGAATCAAAATGCATTTCTGCTGTCATGTATACCTAATTAGAATAAATACATTTTTTAAAAAAACAAAGAATTTTTTAAAAATTCCATCATTTTGAATGATAGCTGATTTCTCATCTGAAGCCACATGGCCAGAAAGAACAACATTTTCAGTTCTGAAAAATGCAAGTTTCAACCCTGAATCTTGTTTAAATAGACATTGAAGTTAAGAAATTTCTTTTCAGAAATTAATGGAAAATAAAGACACTTTCATAGGAAAGAAAACAAGAGAATTTGTTGCCAGAAGACCCTGCCTTGAGGAATAGTTGAAGAAGACTCTCCAAACACAAGCAAATAATACCTGAAGACTTGGATCTTCAGAAAGAAAAGGAAAAAAAAAAAAAAAAAACCCAACAAAATGGGTAAAAATGGAAGGAAATATAATAGACTATCCTTCACCCTATGATTTCTTTAGTTACATTTTGTGGTTGAAGCAACCATAAAAGTTACATTATTTGCTGTGGTATTCCGCATGTGTAGAGAAAACACTTAAGACAGTTATATATTTTTAAATTGGGGAAGGTTAAAGAATTTAAGTGGAAGTAAGATTTCTGTACTTTACTTGAAGTAGTAGAATATTGACTCTGTGCTGATCTGTCCCTTCATCTAGAGCAAGATCCAGAGCAACCCTGAATAAACCCATACAGAGTGATAGTCTTAAAATATTTATAAGTAAAGAAAATTTAACATTTAAAAGTATTCAAATAATTCACAAGAAGGTAGGAAACAAAGAAGCAGAGGAGGTAGAAATAGAGGGGAAAAAAAGAAAATAATAAAATGCCAGGCCTAAATCTCAACATATCAATACAAATTCTTTATATATCAATTAAAAGCCAGAGATTGGTGGAGTAGATAAAAAATATAAGCCCAACTATATTCTGTCTGTTCAAACTCACTCCAAACATACTGACATAGGTAAGTTGAAAGTAAAAGAAAGATTATTGAAATCATACAGTGTGTTTTTCAACCACAATGGAATTAAAGTAAACATCAATAACAGAAAGGCTAAAGGAAATTGAATTTGGAGTTTGAAAACTCACAAAAAAGAAATCTGTAGGTCCAGATGACTTCACTAGAGAATTTTTACCAAATATTTAAAGGATCAACACCAATTTTATGTAATATCTTCCAGAAACTAAAAGAGACTCCTTTAAGCTCATTTTGTAAATTCATTATAACTGTGATAATCAAACCATGAAAAGACAGCACAAAGAATAAAAAGAAAACGTTTTCCCATAAACATAGCTCCTCAACAAAATTCTTGAGCAAAAGTCTTTAACAAAATTCTAGTGAATCAAATTCAACAATGTATAAAAAGAAGAATAAACCAAGTGAGATTTGTTCTAGTAAGGCTAACTCAGTACTTGAAACTCCATGTGACCCACTGTATTGACAGGCTAATGAAGAAAAACCATTTGGTTGTATCAACTGATGTCAAAAATTTGACATATTCAACACCCATCCACAACAAAAACCGTCTTACTGTGGGAGAAGAGACCTCCTCAGTGTCATAGGAACATCTTCAAAAAGCCTGCAGCTAACATTCCAACAATGGTGAAACACAAATGGTCTCCCTCTCTGATCAGGAGCAAGGCTACGTCTCTGCCCTCGCCACTCTTATTCAACAAAGTTCTAGCTAAGGCTACAGAGCAAAGGAAAGAGCTAAAAGTGATATGGATTGGAAAAGAAGAAATGAAGTGTGTGTATTTGCAGGAGATATAATTTCCTATGTATAAAGATCTCACACAAACTAACAACAACAAAAACCCACATAAAAATCCCAGAATTAATAAGTGCATTTAATAAGGTAACAGAATATAAGATCAATAAAAAGCATTACATTTCTTTATACTGGCAATAAATAAGTGGAAAGCAAAATATAAAAATGCAAAGCCACTAGTAATTGCTCCAAAGAAAATGAAATATTAAGGTCTAAATCTAATAATACATGTATGGAATCTGAATAATAAAATTACAAAATGTTGATGGAAAAAATCAAAGATGTCAGTAGTTTCAGACACATACCATGTTCATGAATTAAATAAGTCAATATAGTAAAAATGGCAATTTCCCCCCAATGATGTATAAGTTTAATACAATTCCTATCAGAATCTCAGTATGATTCAATTTATTTATCATTCATAAAATAACATTAATTATGGAGATGGAGAACAGATTAGTGGTTGCCAAGAGACAAGGATTGGCAGGACTAGGTTTTGTTTTTTTTTTTTTTTTGTACCAGGGATTGAACTCAGGGGCACTTGACCACTGAGCCACATCCCCAGCCCTATTTTGTGTTTTATGTAGAGACAGGGTCTCACTGAGTTGCTTAGCGCCTCACTGTTGCTGAAGCTGGCTTTGAACTCCTGTGATTCTCCTATCACAGCCTCCCTAAGTGCTGGGATTACAGGCATGTGCCACCGTGGCACGAGGGAGTCTTGTGATGACGACGTAGTCAAATGTATACATTATGATAGTGGTTCCATGAAATTACATATGTACATATGTACACATGCCCACATGTATGTAAGTGTAAGTGTTTTAGTGAAATGTGATATGTTCTGTGGATTGTACCAATATTAATTTTCTGATGTGCTATAATTATGCATGGTGTTATCAGTTGGGGAGGCTGGGATGCAGGAGGCTTCCTGTACAGTTTTTAAAACCCCTTTCTGTGACCATTTATTTCAAGATACAACTATTTTAAAAATATTGCTTTTAGATGATAAGAATATTTTCATGACCTCAGGGTAGAAAAGAACTTGTTATGCAAGATAAAAAGAAAATACTAAAGATAAGGGATATTTTCTCAGTTTTCAATCTTACTCAGACTCTCTGGGGCACTTATTATTTATCCTGAACTTTTATTTTGAAATGATTTTTTAGCTTGATTTCTATGGCACTTGTCTCTAAAATTTCCCTCTATTCCTCAGAATTCTTTATTCGTTCATTAAAGAAATGCTTACTGAGCACCTACTATGAGCCAGGAACTCTTTGAGGATGGGATATGGTAGTGAACTGATTTTTCAAAATAGATAAGCTACCTGTCCTGACAGAGCTCCAGTTTGATGCTAGTGCTTAGATGAGATTAAAACAACGTGTGAGTAAAATAAGTGAAATAGGGTAGCATAGTAGGTTAGTCGATGCTGAGTGTTATGGGGGGACATAAGCCATGGAAAGGAAATAAGGATGCTGCAGGAGGATCATGGGTCCAGTTTTAAGTAGGATGGTTAGGGAAGTTCTTGTGGAGGTGTCTCCAAGCAGAGATCTGAAGGAAATAGTGTGTCATTAGACTGCCTGTTGGGGAGAATGGTCAGGAAAGAGAGATGAGCAAGAGAAAGACCCACAATGAGTGTGAGCATGGCCTGACAGGCAGGGGGGCCAATGTGACTGGAAGAGAGGAAGGAAGCAGTGAAGAAATGTGGTTGGAGTTGTGAGGAGACCAGATCCCCATGGTAGATAGAGCCCCGGGAGCAGTGTAAGCTTTGGTTCTGTATCAGTGGTCTGGCACTGTGGTCCTCAACTTCCAGTATCCGCACCCCCTATGAATGTATTACAAAGTCAAGTTCCCAGGCTCTATCTGCTGAATCAGAAATTCTACAAGTGGAGCCAGCAATCCATTTTACCAAGACGTCTAGATGACTCTGACATACTCTGAGTTTGCCAGATACTGCTCTAAATATGGAAACTATTTGAGAGGACCTTCTGGCTTCTGTGTTGAAAATACTTTGTAGCAAGGGCAAGGGGCAGGGGAAACCAGGTAGCAGGCTATTGTAGTGATTCATGGGAGAGATGATGGCAACCTGATCTAGGGTCACAGAAGTGGAGATGGACAGGAGGCGAAAATCACTGACTCCCAACATCTCTTCTCTGTATGTACTATTTTCTTTGGAGAGCTTGACTATATGGTTCCACTCTTAACTTTTAAAGAAGATATTCTCTAAAAGAGACTCATGTGCTAGCACTCTGCAGAGTTCTACCCCTCTACTCAACTCTTTTTTTATGTGTTCTTTTTAGTTATGCATGGCAGAAGAATGTATTTTGACATATTATACACACGTGGAGTATAACTTTTCTTGTGGTTGTACATGATGTAGAGTTACACTGGTCATGTATTCACATATGAACGTAGGAAAGTTATGTCTGATTATTTCCACTGTCTTTCCCATTCCCATCCCTTCTCTCTTCTCCTCATTCCCTGCTGTCCAATCCAGCAAATTTCTACTCCTCCCTCCCTGCTACCTATGGTGAGACAGCATCTGCATATCAGAACATATGGGCCTTTTGTTTTGGGGGATTGGCTTTTTTCACTTAGCATGATAGTCTCCAGTTCCATCCATTTACCAGCAAATGCCATAATTTCATTCTTCTTTATGGCTGAGTAATATTCCATTGTGTATATGTACCACATTTTCTTTATCCATTTATCTATTGAAGGGCACCTAGGTTGGTTCTGTAGCTTAGCTATTGTGAATTGAGCTTCTGTGAACACTGATATGGCTGAGTCACTATAGTATGCTGGTTTTAAGTTCTTTGGGGTATATACCAAGAGGTGGGATAACTGGGTATATGCCAAATGGTGGTTCCATTCCAAGTTTTCTAGGGAATCTCCATACTTCTTTCCATAGTTATTGCACCAATTTGCAGTCCCTCCAGCAATGTATGACTGTACCTTTTCCCCCACATCCTCACCAACATTTACTGTTACTTGTATTCTTGAAAATTGCCATTCTGACTGGAGTGAGATAAAATCTCAGTGAAGTTTTTATATGCATTTCTTTAATTGCTAGTGATGTTGAACATTTCTTCATACATTTGTTGACCATTTGTATTTCTTCTTCTGTGAAGTGCCTGTTCAATTCCTTTGCCCATTAATTGACTGGGTTATTTATTTTTTGGTGTTTTTGAGTTCTTTATATATCCTGGAGACTAATGCTCTATCTGAGATGCAGATGGCAAAGATTTTCTGCCACTCTGTAGGCTGTCTGTTTATGTTCTTGATTGTTTCCTTTTCTGTGAAGAAGCTTTCTATTTGATTCCATCCCATTTATTGATTCTTGATTTCAGTTCTTGTGCTTTAGGGGTCTTATTGATGAATTCAGTTCCTAAACCAACATGATGGAAATTTGGGCCTATTTTTCTTCTAGTAGGTTCTGGGTCTCTGATCCAATGCCTACGTCCTTGATCCACTTTGAGTTGAGTTTTGTGCAGGGTGAGAGATAATGTCTAATTTCATTTCATTACATATGGATTTCCATATAGTTTCCCAGCACCATTTTTTGAAGAGGCTATCTTTTCTCCAATGTATGTTTATGGTGCCTTTGTCTAGTATGAGGTAACTGTATGTATATGGTTTGTCTCTGTGTTTTCAATTCTGTACCATTGGGCTTCCTGTCTGTTTTGGTGCCAATTCCATGCCATTTTTGTTGCTCTAGCTCTGTAGCATAACTTAAGGTCTGGTATTGTGATGCCTCCTGCTTCACTTCTCTTACTGAGAATTACTCTGGTTATTCTGTGCTTCTTATTTTTCCAAATCAATTTCATGACTGCTTTTTCTATTTCTATGGAGAATGTCATTGGAAACTTAATAGGAATTGCATTAAATCTGTATAGCACTTTTGGTAGTATGGCTATTTTGACAATATTAATTCTGCCTATCCAAGAACATGGGAGATCTTTCCCTGTTCTAAGATCTTCTTCAATTTCTTTCTTTAGTGTTCTGTAGTCTTTATTGTAGAGGTCTTTCACCTCTTTTTTTGATTGATTCCCAAGTATTTTATTTTCTTTGAAGCTATTGTGAATGGGATCATTTTCCTAATTTCTCTTTCAGTTGATCCATCAGTGATGTATAGGAATGCAATTGATTTGTGGATATTAATTTTATATCCCAATACTTTTCTGAATTCATTTATGAGCTCTAGAAGTTTTCTGGTGGAGTTTTTTGGTATAAAATCACATCATCTACAAATAGGGATAGTTTGAGCTCTTCTTTTCCTATTCGTATCTTCTTAATTTCTTTCTTCTAACTTCTCTGGCTGGAGTTTCCAGAATCATATTGAATAGCAGTGGTGAAAGAAGGCATCCCTGTCTTGTTCCAGTTTTTATAGGGAATGCTTTCAATTTTTCTCTATTTAGATGATGTTGACCTTGGGTTTAACATATATAGCTGGTCTTGGGTTCAGTCTCCAAACTCAATTTCTCTCACCTCTGCCTTTCTGAATTCCTGGCCAGACAGGTGTCTCCCAGCCTGTCCTGCAAGTAGCTGGATTGTAGAGGGAAGGGTAGAGACAGGTGGGTTTCCACTGAAAGTTGTCCCCTGTGTAAACCTCTCTCCACATTTGATTTTCTCCCTGTCACTTAAGCACACTCTATGTCATGCAGTGTGTGTTCACTGGGCCTGTATTTTGGGCCAGACTTGAGTTCACCAGGAATTGGCTCCCTCAGATGCTGGCCCCTGTGTTGCAGCTGCAAAATGGTTCCTTCCTTCTTTTGTCCTCCACATACTGACTGGAGAGATGGAGGCTTCTTTCCTGAACAAAGATATTGTGCATGTATCCTTTTTTTTAGTTGGGCAGTGTCCTTGATCTCTAAATGCTCTGTATCCAGACATGCCTCAGGCCTCCTAAAAATTCAGGTTTCTTCAATTCTCTTATCCCTCCACTTTGCTCGTGGAAGATACTGCTCTGGCTGGATCTTGCAGCCTGGCCGTGGCAGTGGCTGTGCTGCTGAGGAATTCTTTTTTTTATTATAGACAACCTCCTGAGTTCCTGATATGCTTTGAATGTCCAGTTTTAAATTCCAGGAAAGCCCTCTGCCTTTTTGTTGTTGTTGTTTTTCACTTACCTCTCTGAGAAGCTGCCTATCTGCTTTCTTGGTTTCGGGCCACAGAGCAGCCAGGAAAGCAACATCCTCTATTCCATCATCTTGAAAACCTGTACTCAACTCTTTGCAGGACATTTTGTAGGGAAATATTGCCACGTTTTCACTTAGTGAGGATACTCTGCATACTTCAATATCTGCATTATATACTCTGCTTCTGATAGGTTACTGAAGAAGTACCAAATGCCTATATCTGGATTTTATTATCCCTTATATGATTCATCAACCTCTTCACACGTAGGATCAGATCAGTCTGATTCAAAAATGTTTTTTGTCATCTATTATTCCAAGAACTGAAGCACAGGTTAGGATGAGAAGTCTGTGTTTTGAGATGGTTAGGTTGGTTTTCTGAAGTCTGAGTAGGGTTGGTTTTAATAGGATCACTACAGCCAATGATCTTGCAAGCCTCCAGTTGGTTCATTTATTAATGTTGACAGTGACAGGTGATGAGAAAGAAGTGAATGTTTGTAAGAATTACATGTGTCTGTTTATTTGATCGCTTTGAAATTAATCTTAGAGTTTCTACAGCATGTAATGCTAAACACGTATCATTTATTTTGAACTTAATACAGCACATGGAAATGTTTGTAAGAATTAGAGGCACTTCAGAGTTCATCACGGAGATAGGACTATTGACACAATCTGCTTGTGCCTTCCAAAACCTGTATTTAGTCACGACAACTGTATGTTGCTCTCTTAAGAGTTCAGCCACTGAAATCATTATTGTTGTGTCTGAGACAAATGACACTGTTAATTGTGTTTACAATAAAATATGTGAATAAATAAATAAAATACTTTAATATTTTATTATAATTGTTAGGATTTGCTAGAACAGCATTCATTACACTGGGTATAACTACTAGATTTTATTTCTCATGCCAAGTCCTATTGATTGTTAATGACTGCTTGGAGCTGTGTGAGAAGAATTCTGAGGCAGTCTGGTTTCAGTAAGAACAAGGGTCATGATTAGTGAATACTGTCTACCTGCGGGGTGGGTGATAGGGTGGTGGCTCAAGAGCCTCGTATTGTCTAAAGCTTCAATAGAAGCAAAAAACCAAGCCAAAACAATATAAAAATTCCCAGCTTTATTGGTATATGGAGCAATTGCTTAAAATTTCCAAGATTGTGTTTCTTAGCTCCTCCCGATGAACATGCTCCTCTTTTGCCACTTTGCATTCTTCTCACAATCCCCATCTTCTAGTTACCATTCCATCTTCTCTGGGGTAACGCTCTCTATTTGATTTTTATGCTCTCCCCTCAACCTCCATACACTACACGTATCCCATAGCTCCCCCAAGCAGATCCTTCATTCAGAAGTCTAGTTTCCTCATTGTCCCTCATGGACATATTGATAATTTTGTCTCTGAGCTTTGCTTACAGCTGCCATTCCAGTCTGAAATGCCCACCCTCCTTCCAGTCTACTCAATTTCTATCCCAATTTTAAGAGGTGGTACAAGACCTCCACAGACAATGAAATCCTTCCTGATAACTCTGATTGACTCACCCCAGACCCTACAACTCTTGATTTCCTAGAACCCTTGAGTTAGCTTTAGAAGACAAAAACCATGATATCTTTACTAAAGCAAAAATAGACAAAAGGTAGAGAACTGAGTAGTATTGGAGCATACTCTAGGCTGTGCTTCTAGAAAGATTCACAAAATGCCACAGAATTCATTCAGGTAAGTATCTCCTATGCCTCCTCAGAAAGATGAGGGATCAGGAAAAAACCGTAAGACATTTTGTCCATTTTAGGCAAAGTCCAGTGATTAGGGTACTACCACAACTCTAACTTGTCTCAAGAACTGCAATACTTCTGCTAGATCATGATTGAGGAAAAAATGGACACCCTGTGCCTGGCATTCTGGCATCCAAGAAGCCCGGGAATAGATTCTGGAACATGCTACACACACCCCATTGCCCACGGTCATACCTGCTGGCAGAAAACAGGAAACATCTGAAAGGTGGCCCTACCCTGCCTTCCAAATCTTGCACAAGTGGACTTAATTGCCTGAACCTAAATCTTGAAACCCAACTGAAAGGGCCTTATGAATATATGTTTTGTCTTTCTAACATCTGTCGGATAGGAAGGTGCACCAGAAAAAGCATGCAGCAGACGTGGGCACCTGTTTATTATATTTGTCATACCTATCACAACTTGTTACATTTCAAAGTTGTAAATCTACTCCAGTCATTCTTCTTTTCAAAACACATTCATGCTGTTAACCTGCAGCATGAAGCCCTAACTCCCTAGCATGGCATAGAAGGCTCTCTGCTGTGCAAGCAGGGCGTTGACAATTGCCCCCCAGCACCCTGCCCTGCAACATAGGGTTTCTTAGAGAGTGGTAGCCAGGATCCATGTCCTACCTTAAAGTAATGGAGTGCTATTGTTTTACAAAGTGAAAAAAAAATATGGCTTTCTGATAGTGTACTTTCTGGGGGTAGACTCTTCTGATCCCTTTCCTCACTTTTTTTCTAAAGCTTTTGTCCTTGTCCTGTCTAACTTCTGATTTTGGCTGTTTCTGCTCAGTGTGATTTTTTTTTTTTTTTTTGATGGGGGGAGCATGAGGGCCAAGGATTGAACCCAGGGGTGCTTAACCTCTCAGCCACATTCTCAGCCCTTTTTATGTTTTATTTTGAAACAGGGTCTTGCTAAGTTGCTTAGAGTCTTGCTAAGTTGCCCAGGATGACCTTGAACTTGGAATCCTCCTGCCTCAGCCTCCTGAGCAACTGGGATTCCAGGTGTGGGCCAGCACACCCAGCTCTCTAAGTGCGATGTTTTGTTTTAGAAGTGAGTTTTAGTTGGTTGGTTTCTGTTGTTTATGTTGTGCCTTGCGTGGGTTTGCTGACAAGTTGGAGTCCCAGGGGACAAAAGTAAACGGTCCTTAGGAAGGACGAAATGGGGTCCCACGGGACGAGGTATGGGGTGGGAGGTCATGAGTCACTGCACCCAGACTCCAGGGGGTTGGTAAAACTGCTAGGCCAGAGCCAGACGCGGAACCTGTTTATTCCAGGAAGTGTAACAGCTTTTGAAAGGTCCTCAGATCAATCATGGTCCTGAGACTACGGCCAATGAGGTACCACTCTGTGTCAGGCGCTGTCAATCAGCATAGAGTGGGGAAAGGGGGAGGGGAGGTGTTGAAGGTATGGAGAGTACTCCTACAGGCTTCAAGAGGTTTTAGTCTCCAGATTTGTTCTGTACCCTCTGCCACTAGGACACCACTGTTCCCATGCACTCGGCCACAGACTGGATCTTGCAGAGTCCCTTCTCATTTTGGGTAGCTGTTCTCAAGTTAGGCCTCCACATTCCAGTGGATGCCTATTGACATTTGGGGATCTCATATTCTTGAGGCTTTCATGGGCAAGTTGCCTTTCCCTCCTTCCTCCAGCATAGATGTTAATAGCTTGTGAGTCACAAACTATCCGTGGTTTGTGCCTACATATTTGGGTGCTAATTAGGATGCCAGGATTTCTACTTTCATTGTAGGTGTTTTCCATGAGCCTTGCTTCTAAAACATCAGCTGCTGGGTCATTTTTCAAATGTGAAAATTAAGGAAAGAACAAAAACAGTTTAACTTTTGCAACCATTTTATGTAAAATATATCATATGAATAACTAGAAAATCACATATGACTTTGAATTCATCCCTAGTCATGTTAGAAAAAAGGAAGTTGTTAAGTGCTGATGTCATGGAGGGATCCCTCCCACAACCAGTGGGCACCCTCACTAAGTTGGCATTTTGAGCTTGTGTCTTGCTCCACCCACAGGTTCCTAAGTTGGGCAAAACATAGCTCTTCTCCACCTACTACCCTTTTCCTGGGAGAAACAAATGCAACCCTAGTTATCTTTAAAAAAAATTAGAATTTTCAGGTTGCATCACTGAAGACAGTTGTTAGACACCATCATCAATGATGTAAATGAATTCTAACCATCTTTGCAGCACTCACTCAATACTTAAAGGTCTGGGGGTGGGGAGGGAGTATTGGGTGCAACTTACAGGCTGAGTCTAAGGTTGTTCCTGTGATTTGTTTGCTAGGAGACAGAAGTTGAAACTACTGTTTCAGCATCAGTAGTAGATGTGGTAATACTAAATAATGGGGTATTATGGTTTGGAAGCAGAATATCTCCTGAAAGCTTTTGTGTAGAGAGCATGCTCTCCAATGCAACAAGGTTCAGAGATGGGGCTTTTGAGAAATGAGTGGATCATGAGGGTTCTCCATGATGAATCCATTAGTCATGATGGATTAATCCATCAATAGCTGGATGAACGATTGTAGGACCTAGGTCACTGGGGGAATAGCATTGAAGGGTTTATCTTCTCCCTTTCTCCCTTCTTTCATCCCTTTCTCTCTTTCTGCTTCCTGGAGACCATGAACTAAGAATCTTTCTCTACCATGCCCTCCTGCCATGGTGTTCTCCTTCACCATGGGCCCAGAGCAATGGAGTAGGCCAATTGTGATCTGAGACCTCAAAACCATGAACCAAAATAAACTTTTCCTCCCCTGAGTTGTACTTGTCAGGTATTTTGGTCACAGCAATGAAAAGTTGATGAATACATGGTGATTGTTCCATAATAGAAAGAGGAGTTAGATATTGGAAATAACAAAGGATAAGACCAATTTCTACTGTAATCTATCCCTTTGGGTGGCCAAACTCCACATACTCTTCCTTAAATACAAATAAAACAATAAATAAATAAATGGGAATAAAGGGGTGACAAGAAGGACACAATGTACTTTTCTTCATGCATCACAAACATGCACCCTCTTTCACGAAAAGGGGAGTGCCCAAGACCTTGTAGTTCTTGCTCCAGTTACAAGTAAGGATTTCTGAAGGTATTGTTTTAGTATTAGGCAGTTCATTTTGTGAAGTTCAGCACCACCAAAGCATATTATATAAAATCATCACAGAAAAGAGAGGAAAAGGAAGAGAAATTTATCACACAAGGAAAGAAATAGAGAGAGTCATTTCCATTTTTTTCTAATAGCTGATTATGACACTGCAGTTAATTTTTATGACTTCCTTCTCTATTACCTGTTTCATGCTTCCTTAGACTTTAGGTAGCACATCAACTAGTTAGGATTCTTTCCTGGGTGAGGGGACACACATGAACCAAAACTTCATGTGTGAGGAAACTGAGCTGTTGATGATCCTGCCTAGTCATCCACGAACTTTTACCACTGGAAATGACTCTAGGAGGTGCCTCAGGAGAGCCCTTAAATTTATTTCTTTCTCTTCCCTACTCTCTTTGCAGAACACCCTTAAGTCTCATCTAATACTATAGAATCATATTTTGCATGTTCTTACAGAAATACAAGAACCCCCAAACATCCAGGAGGCAATTACAATTCCCAGTTCAGTGGAATAATTTGTGTGTTTTCATGAGGTAATGGAATATAATGATTAAGGGCATGTGCCCTGAACTTAAACTCTCTATTTTCCAGGTCCACCATTAACCAGTTTTCTGAGCTCAGTTTCCTAATGTGAAAAATGTGGACAATATAGTACATAATACTAAATACATACTATATTTGCTATTATGATGACTAAGTGAATTATTACATGTATATCATGTAGAACAGTGTCAGGCACATAAGTGTTTGTTAAATATTGACTTTTATCACTACATGCTAAACAAGAGAGCATAGTTACAAAGACAGGAAACAAACAAAACACCATCAAGAGATTCACTAAAAGTAACTGTGAGACTTGTACAACCCCCTCACTACTCCATGTGTATGCACACTTGAATGAGTGTACACACACATACACACATACACGTTCATATTTTCTGAACCTGGGGATTATGTAAGTGGGAGAAATAACATCATGTTCATTGCGTATTCAAGCCATACAATTTTTTCCCAGTTTAAAAATCAGTTTTACATTTTATTATATTTTTAAAATGTTTTTAATTTTTATTTTTAGTTATACATGACAGTAGAATGTATTTTGGCAGAATGTACATACATAAAGTATAACTTATTCTATTTAGGTTACCACTCTTGTGGTCATGCATAATATGGAGTTACCCTGGTTGTGTATACAAATACAAGGCTAGGAAAGTTATGTCCAATTAATTCTACTATCTTTCCTATTCCTCTTTCCCCTCACTTTTCTTTATTTCCCTTTGCCTAGTCTAATGGATTTCTGTTATTCTCCTCCCTAACCTCCCTTGTTTGGGGTTAGCATCCACAAATCAGAGAAATCATTTGGGCTTTGCTTTTTTTGGGATTGGCTTTTTTACTTAGCATGATAGTCTACAGTTCCATCCAATTACTGGCAAATGCCATAATTTCATTCTTCTTTAAGGCTGAGTAATATCCCATCGTGTATATATACTACATTTTCTTTATTCATTCCTACATTGAAGGACACCTGGGTTGTTTCCAGAGCTTGGCTATTGTGAGTGGAGCTGCTATAAACATGGATGTGGCTCTATCACTATAGTATGCTGTTTTTAAGTCCTTTAGTCAAGGAGTGGGATAACTGGGTCAACTGGTGATTCCATTCCAAGTTTTCTAAGTAATCTCCATACTTCTTTTCATAGTGGTTGCACCAATTTGCAATCCCACCAGCAATGGGACTCCACATCTTTGCCAACATTTACTGTTACTTGTATTCTTGATAATTGACATTATGACTGGAGTGAGATGAAATCTCAGTGTAGTTTTAATTTGCATTTCTCTAATTGCTAGAGGTGTTGAACAGTTTTTTGTATATTTTTTGTCCATTTGTATTTCTTCTTTTGTTCAGTCTCAAGGCATACAATTTTACCCTACCCAAAGTACTTCAGTATCACAAGATTATCCTATAACTGTACTGATTGTTTTCACAAAGGACTGCATCTCTGTTCTGTAAGGTGATTTATTTCTGGATAATGGGCACACAATATGACCCATCAGTATTGGCCCATTGTCTTAATTATTTTTTTGTAAAGTGAATTATTTGGTAAGAAATAATGTCGCATGGGCTGTCATATGATGTAAAAGCATTTGCTTAGACTTCAGATGAAATATGACAAAATTATATTAGGAAGAAAAGAAAATCTGAATCCAGAATATCTTTCTCTTCCAAGAGGTAAATCATTGCCTGCATGATGGACAGTTTCAATGGAATCTACCTGCCACCAGAAAGCTAGCTGATCACCTTAAAATGTATGTGAAATATATTAGGGACTAAGGTCATTAGCTATTGATTCTTTGAATTGATGAGGAAAAGCCCTTAGTCTCCATTCTTGTCAGCTCTTGCTTACAAGGCTTTATTGTTCCATCTGCAAAATAGAACTACATCCTGTCCACTTATTCAGAACATAGACTGTATTCTGAATAAAATCCAAACACCAACTTAGCTTTGTTCATAAGAATGTTGAGCAACGTCTTAGTTTTCTATTGCTACAAATAAAAATGGTCATAAATTTGATTCTAAAACAATTCAATTTATTATCTCACTGTTCTGAAGGTCAGAAGTTGGTGGGATCTCCTCTGACTAAAATCAAAGTGTTGGCAAGGCTGTGTTTCTTTTGAGAAGCTCTTTTGTTTCCTTGCTCTCTCTAGGTATTGACAGAATTCAGTTTATCTAAGAGTGTAGGATGGAGATCCTTGCTTCTTTGTTGATTGTCAGCTGAGGGCTGTTTGCAACATTTTGAGGATGCTGCTCTGCTTAGTCCATGGCCCACTGTACATCTTCAAAGCCAGCAGTCATGGGTTGAGTTCCATTCACACTTTGAACCTCTCTTGCTTCTTGTGTTGCATGTCTACTTTTAAAGACTCACATGATTAGATTGGACCCACCAGGACAGTACAGGATAATATTTCCATCTCAAGATTCATATGCTTAATCACATTTGAAAAATTTATTTTGGAAAGCAACATAACATTACAGGTTCCAGGAACTAGGGCATGGTCATCTCTGGAGGGCCATTATTCAACCTGCATAAGCAAGTACTGTCATGGCTGGAGAAGGCTGACTCATTTACCTGTTTCTCTGCAGTAGGAAACTTTTGATGATTATTCACATGGTACACAATATTATCACATCAGTCCTCAAAGTATGCTCCTTCCAACTCCCTATCCATTTTGCTAAACTACTAGCACCCACCTAAACTTTTAATAACTTCATCTTCTTTTCCAGGAGGAGTAGAAAAAGAGATACAGTGGTCAAAGGAGAGTTAAGAGATCTCCTAGAAAGCCACAGAGGTGTACACTTGTCTCACTAGGCAAAAGTTGCATCTGGTATCCTAAATTTGTTGGACATTGAAAGGAGTGAACAATTTGTCAGATTAATAGCTCCATGGTCAACATCAAGGGCATCACTGATTTGTTCTGAGGAGACTAGAGAAGAAAAGCACCTGTAGTTAAATTCCCAGATTATTAAATACACAATAATCCAACGTCATTTTCAACAGTCATATATCTGTGGCAGTAGCTAAACCAAAGAACAAAATTATGCTGTGAATTGGAATTATCACCCTTGTATTTTTTTTCGAGTATTTGATGGGTGTCACTGATCTCCATGATTCTCATAAGCCTGTGGTTTCTATTTTGATTTATTACTTGTCCCTTCTCACCATTATATCTCTTCTTCTATTGGTAAAGGGTACTAGGAGAAGATTTTTCCTGGGTAAATTTATTCCATTAATTGAGACATAGTTGGGAGTTCTATTGACCTACCACCGTTCAGTGACGTAGGTCAAAACACCAGTTGTCAACTGCCTAGCATAAATCTTCATTTGACTCTTAGATCACAGTGGGGCTTTGGGTACTCCAGCAGTAGTATTAGTTTAGAATTGATATCCAATATACATAAAAGATTTAGATGCTTACCTTTCTCAGAGGGTAAATACCACTGGTACCTAAGATTCTAAGTATGAATTTGGGAATTTGTGCAGGATATTTCCTCAAGTGTACCCATCTTCTCCTTTTCCAAGAGTTTCTGTGTCTTTGAACTTGGTCTAGAAATTGAGTATGGGGCTATGATCATCCTAATGTGGTTGCAGCTAAAGTTAGATTACTACTTATCCAGTTATATACATCAATTGGGCTTTAATAGGTATTACAGGAAAAGTAATGTTCATAAATATTCCACCTGGTCCATCCATTTCCCTGCTTCCTTACAGTTAAACGGTGCCATGTGACTAGCTCTGCTCAATGGGCTATGTGAAGAAATAATGTGTCACTTCTGGACTGAAGCCTAGAAGAGCAGGAATGAGATCCTCAAGTGGTTTATTCCCCTGCCACAGCAACAGTGAGTCAGATCACAAGAATAAAGCAGACTAGGTCTCTAAGTCACTGCATGATCAATAGCCCCAGGGAGTCACTCAGATCAGGACAGTCTTTGTGTAAGTGAGAAATAAACTTTTAAGTGCTAAGCCATTGAGACTTGGGGATAATTTTATTAGCACAACATAAACTACCCTATCCTGACTAATTCAGTGAGAAACTCAATCTCACAGTCAAAGGATGACCCTGTGAGCCATCAGCTGCCACCAATGATCTCATGGGCTAGACCATTCTATCTGCCACGTTTATACTCCTTCCTCTTATGGTAATCAAGTTCATTCTGCCTCCGCTAAGTTCCCCTGCTTGGCTGCTTTCCATTCTGGAATCCTTTCACAACATTAAGTCAAGGAGCCCATTTTATCTGTGACACTTTTTATCAAGACGTCCATACCACATAGGGCAGCCATCAGAGTGTTTCTCAAAGATGTTTCTACTTCCTTCGTCAAGTTCTGTCTCAAGGCTTCAATGAAGGGAGATTTTTCTGAGTACTTCACAGGGAGTGGGTAAGTGCATACAGTTTCCCCAAATTGAAATTCCTTTATCTATTATACCAAAATGTCTCCGGTATCATATTTTATTTATTGAGGATCAGCACTGAACACAGGTGTCTGTTAACTGCCATACACCATATCAACAAGCACATAGAAACTGGGATCTCTGGCAAGTTTATTCGATCCATGTAGATGGGACTGATCTAATCGAAAGTTATGTTTCTTCTAATTTGGTGAGAACTCTCTAAATTAATTCTCACACACTTTCCAAGGACTTTTGTAGATATAAATGAACAAGTCTTACAATTCTTTGGGGATAAAGACCTCTCTTCCTTGATTTATTGTTTTCTCCTTGGAGTATAATGAGATCTAATTTAATTACAGATTTAGAGAAAAGAAAGATTGGAATAGAAGAAGGTAAAGGGTAGATCAAAAGGGAAATTGGCTTGTTATTGTAGGATGGCTCCCTCAGACATGGGCAGGGGAAGGTTGTTTCTAAGAGCTTGGGAGAGTCAGTGAAGGGCAGGGTTTCCAGACACTGAGGAGCCCCAAGCTCCAGCCATATATGTTGAATCCAATGTTTCAAATTCTCTTCTTTCCTGAACAGGAGCCCAGCTGAAAAGATATCACAAGTTGATTATTTTGACAGATGTCATAATTCGGCAATCAGAATTTGGAAAAAGAAATCTCTGGTAAATTTGGTTTTCAGTTTTCTGAATCCTAAAGATGTGTCATGAAAAGAGATTCATATTGTTTGTTCAAAATTTGTTCATCATCTTATTTTTAAAAATTACTCAATGCTAAGTAGCTATATAGACCTTGAATTGCCAGGAACAAGTCTCCAAGTGCTGCCTAACTGAGCAAGGACTTCCAGATGACCAAAGACAATAACTTCATGATCTTGTTACCATGTGCCATAACTAGCATTTTTTTTTTCATGGAATAGCCATGGAATGTTCTTGCTTTCTGCCTTATCTAGGTTAAACAACCAATCTTAGGTTATCTATATTTTACTGAAGATCTGTTAAGTGCAATGAGATTCCTATATGCCACACACAGTTACGCGTGATTTTGATATACATACTCTTTAAATATTTAAACAACCCAATGAGAATGGCACTATTACTATCCACACTTAGAAATGGGAATTGTCACAGTGGCTTGTTCTTACAGCTTTAAGTGGAGAAGCTGAAGATTCAAATCTAAGCAGTCTGGCCCCTGAGTCCATGTTTTTAACCACTGTTCCAAGCTTCCTCTTAATTTGAAAGTGAATACCAATCAGTTGATAGGCCCTTTTTTGCAAGTAATGGGATCTATTTTTCACTATCTTAACAAAATGGTGTTTCACCAGAAGGCTTTCAGAATTGTCAGAAGCAGGCTGGAAGAGGAGTCTTGGATAACAAACAGGAACTAAGGCCCTGTAGTGGGTCAAGGAGAGGGAGCACAGTAAACCTTCTATAGGGGAGTATTCTGCCAGGACATGGCTCTAGGCACTACAGCCGCCATCACTGCTAACTTCATGACAGATTCTAACCCCTCCATAATCATGTTGCCACTCACTCAAATGTAGATGCCAGGCAGGAGCCTCTTACTCGCTGAGTCTCTTCACCTGCCTGTGCTGAGCTGCCAAGGAACAGAGGGAGGGATGGCTGGGCCTTCTGGGGTTCCCTAGTGGGAGGGAGGTGAAGCCCAGCTTTCCACCAAGACTAAATACAATGAGGGAATTTCACAAAATAGTTGATCACAGCCTCTAAAGATCTAAAAGAATTGTGACTCTAAATCTCATTTGTGCCCAAACAGGAAACAAGGATTAGATGCTTCTCAGTCTTCCCAGCCTCCACATCTCCCCCAACTCCATTGTATAGTTGGATGAACTTTAATAAAGAGAGGTAAACCAACTACCCCTGCCCATCCCTGACACACAACAGGCTCTATGCAAATTCTAAGCTCTATCCACTTGATAAAGGTATTTTTGCTGATGACTTTGCAAACCCAGGGCACACCCTAGACTATTTTAAGCTTGGTGCTATTTCTCACATCCTTTTGTGGTATTGGTTACCCACAATCACAGAAGTCCCTGCCCAAGGCCAAAACCACTGAACTCAGCCCATCTGGCTTTCAGATAAAATCTGATGCATTGCAGTCAGCAACTGGCTCTTAAGAAGCTCTAGGCTGTCCAAGAGGTCAAAATAGGCCAATTGCCTATATTCCTTCCACTCTCTTCCCATCATTCCATGCAGCACTATAAAAGGAAACATCAAGAGAGGAGAAAAGTGGGGCCGTAGGCAAATGAAATAATAAAATAATGAAGAGGCTTTGTGCATTCTTTCCCTACCTTCACTTTGGACAACTCTGGTCCCATACCTGTGGTTGTTCATAGCTCTGGTCCACTGGTCCTCAGGAGTAAAATCAAGACAGCACAGAAACTTGACCTGTGAGGAGCTGATGATGTCAATAGGTGGGGACCCAAACTTTGGGCTTTTACTTCCCTACCCTTTCTATCCTTGCATTCTCCCAATGTTACCTCTCTGTGTGAGCAATGGACTAAATTTTCAACTGATTCTCCACCTTCTGTTGTGGGGTGAGGAGTTATTAACTGTGTTTTCTAATGCCTGGGCTCTTCACTCTTGGGTCTCATCTACCCACTGCAGATGCATTGGGATTACCATAGACTGGGTAATCTCACAAAACATTGCCTGCCAGAATAACTAAAACACCACTAGGATCTAGAGACCTCCTGGTGAGAGCATTTGAACTTGAATATGAAATAGTAAATCACGCATAGGGAGAGAGAAAGGCAGCTACACTTAAGAGAGGAAGTCTTTTCCCCAAGCACTCTATCTCCAAAGCACAGACCCCTTCTTCTGAAAAGTTCCATCATCTCCAGCATGCCTACTTGCTTGCTCTTTACCCACATCCTCTGTAAGAAACCCTATTGGTGAACATCTGGCTGATCTAGTTTCTAGTGACTGGTTGTAGGTATGAAGATTGGGCAGATGAAACCTACACTAGCTTACTAAATTAAGGGACAAAATTCTCCATTCACAAATTATAACAGACAATAGCTAGACATATTAGTAAAACCTCTGCAGATGCAAGGTGAGCAAGCAGAACTGACCATAGGTGAAATGGAGATGATAAAAGGGAGCAGAGTAGAATTCTACACATGACTGAGAGATACTGCAAGCATATAAAGATGCAATAAAAAAATACAAAGAGAACACCAGGAACTTTACATTATTATTGTTAACTTTAAAAAATCAGTGAACCAGTTAATAATAAAATGGCCTTGACTAAAGACAAAGTTAGGTATCTGAAAAATAAAAATCAAGGAAACTATAATCTAGAAGAACAAAAAGAAAGGAATGGAAAATCTGAAAGAAAATTTTGAGAGATATGGTGAAGAGAATTCTAGTGTCTGTACAAAAGGATTTCCAGAGGGAGTAGAGAAAATATACTCCAAGAATAATGAGAAAAGTGTCCAGAGCAAAAAAATTAAAATAAAATATACTCACACACTCTTGTGATCATATTTATATTTTAAAATTCACTTGATTTTTGTCTTTTCAATTGCTATTTTGCTGATGTGCCTTATTCTTATTTTTTCTTAATTATCTGTTCCTTCTGTGGCTAATTCTGTTTATTCCATAAATATGAGCAGGAAAGATTGAAAATGTCCATGCCTGGCTCCAATGATGATGAAGTAGCTGGTATTTGTCTTATATTCCTACCATAAACAACTATTAAAACCTAGATAAAAACCGTAAGACCCTTTGTTAATGGGCATTGGAAAATAACTAGAGTGTAGATGCAGCCCAGGAAGGTCTGCACATGTGGTGAACCCCACATTAATGCTCACATCCTTTCTGAAGACATTTCCCAAACTAGGTATAGAAATGCAAGCAGAGAGTAGTAGTTTATTCCAAGAGAAAAGCCATATATCAGAGCTTAGGAGTTATGGGTACCATTGAGGGGTTGGTCATAGATGAGGAGGGAGCTGCAGAAGAGCCCAAAAACATCTAAATAAAATTCCCTTGTTTCTGGGACAAGCTCTAAATTATTCACACACAGAGACAGACTCTGGAAGCAGAGCTGCTGACAGGAGGGAAAATTAAGACTGAAATTTTGACATAGACAGAATGGAGATATCGTGGTTAAGAATGGCAGTGTTCTGGCAGTAAGGGTAAAAGGCTACGAGTCATAGCTACACCCTAGGAAAAGTGCAAAATGAGGTCAATCTACTTGATATATCCCAAAACCTAGTGCCATCACTGATCCTCCAGGAATTTGATTTTTACTTTTAAATCAACTTTATTCAGGGATAATTTGCACACAATAAGGCATTTTGGCAACTCATTTTAATCATAGAATTGTATAAATTTTGTCAAACATCTGAGTTCACATAATCACCACTCCAATAAGAGGAAGAAGAGGAAGAGGAAAAGGAGGAGGAGGAGGAGGAAGGGGAAAGAAAGAAAGAAACTCAAGAATAAATTTTTAAAAAGTTGACCACATTGAGGTGATTTCTATCAACCAAAATTTCCTTTGTGACTCTTTACAGGCCATGATCCCTACGGTTCCTCTGGCTTTTTATCAGCAGATAGGTTTTGCCTGTTTTTTGTTCTTTTTTTTAAACATCCTTTTGTCTGGCTGCTTTTTTTGTTAAGCCGAGTGTTTTTAGTTTTTCTATGTTGTTTTATCTATCTAAAGTTTGTTCCTTTTATTGCTGAGTAGTATATCATTGTAGAACTATACTACAATGATATACCTGTTGATAGTCACATTGCTTTCCATTTTTATGATTAAAACAGCTATAAACATTAATGAAAAGTATTTTTTAAGTACATTTTCAATTTCTTTTAGATAAATACTGAGCAATGGAATTTCTTGGTCCTAAGGTTGGTGTGGGTTTAACTAGACAAGAAGCAACTAGATTGTTCTTTGAAGTAGTTGTACCATTTTACATTCCCACTAGAAATGTGTGAAAATTCAAGTTGTTCTACATGCTTGTCAGCTTTTAATAGCATCAGACTTTTATAGTTTAGACACTTTGATGGATGGGAAATACCATCCCATTCAGTGTTTAATTTACATTTTCCTGATGGTTGGTGATATTGAGTATTTTTCAGGTGTTATTGACCATTGTGTATCTTCCTTGGTGAAGGTCTGTTCAAACATTTCATTCATGCTTTAAAATTGAGTTGTTTGTATTCTTATTATTGAGTTATCAGAGTTCATTATAAACGCTGCATTAAGTCCTTTGTCAGCTATATTTATTGCAAATATTTTTTTCAGCCTATGACATAACTTTGAAAATTCTTTTGGTTTGAGCCAAGAAATCTTTCTTAAAAAATGTTTTTATTAGTGTGTTCTAATTTTACATTAGAGTGGAGTTCATTTTGACATATTCATAAATGTATATAAAATAATTTGTTTCATTTCAGTCCTCAGTACTTCTCTTTACCCTCCCCTCCTCTTTCCTTTTGATCCCTTTCCTCTACTCTACTAATATTTCTTCCATTTATTTATTTATTTTAAAATTGCTGTATCACAGTTATATATAAAATGGAAATTCATTGTGATGTATTCATATATGCTCACAACAAAATTTGACTGATTTTATTCTGCTGTTCCTCCCTTTTACTATCTCTCCTATCTCTCCCTCAACCCTCTTCCTCTACTCCACTGTTTTCCCATCTATTCCCATTTTTTTTATTCCTTATTTCTCTCTAGCTTCCACATATGAGAGAAAGCATTCAATCCTTGACTTTCTGAGTCTTGCTTATTGCACTTTGCATGATGTTCTCCACTTTCATCCATTTACCAACAAATACCATAATTTCATTCTTCTTTACTGATGAGTAAAATTACATTGTGTATATATGCCACATTTTCTTTATCCATTCATCTGTTGCAGCATACCTAGGCTGTCATACCATAACCTGTCAATTGTGAACTACTATAGACATTAGAATGCGGGTATCACTATAGTATGCTGATTTCAGTATTTTGGGGGGGGGTACCAAGGATTGAAATCAGGGGCACTTGACCACTGCGCCAATCTCCGGTCCTATTTTTATTTTATTTAGAGATAGGGTCTCACTGAGTTGCTTAGCACCTCACTTTTGCTGAGGCTGGCTTTGAACTCGCCATCCTCCTGCCTCAGCCTTCTGAGCTGCTGAGATTACCGGTGGGTGCCACCGCGCCAGGCTTGATTTCAGTGCTTTTGTATAAATACTGAGGAGTGGAATAGCTGGGTCATATGGTGGTTCTATTAATAGTCTTTTGAGAAATTTCCATACTGCTTTTCAAAGTGGTTGTACTAATTTGCAGTCCCACCAAAAATATCTAAGTGTTCTTTTCTCGCTACATCCTTGCCAGCATCTATTAGTTATACTCTTGATGGTTGCCATTCTAACCAGGATGAGAAATGAAATCTCTGTGTAGTTTATATATACATTAGTTTCACTGCTAAGGATGTTGAACATTTTTTCAATATTTGAAGAAATAGTGAGAGGAATTTTTCCAACTCTGATGAGAGTCATCAACTTGTAGATTAAGAAGAAGAAGACATGATGAGGAAGAGGAAGAGGAAGAGGAAAAGGAGGAGGAGGAGGGAGAAAGAAAGAAAGAAACTCAAGAATAAATTTTTAAAAAGTTGTGCTTAATAATTGAGGTGCTTAATAATCAAAATACTGAAAATGAAAGACAAAGACAATACTTTAAAACACATAGGACAAAAGACATACTACCTTTAAAGGAGTAACGATAATACTGCTGATTTTCTAACTCATAATAGGAGTCAGAAGATAGCAAAATTTATTTATGTAATCATGTATAAAATAAATAAACTACCAAACAGAAATCATACAGCCCATCAAAAATATCATTTAGAATCTTTTTTAAAATGAGCAAAATAAAGATATTTTAATATAAAACACTGAAATACTAAATGTTCATCAGACCTACACTAAATACTGAATGAAAGTGAAAGGCTGAAGGAAATAATGCAGAAGGAAGCTCAAGACACTGGGAAATAATCAGAGGACTAGGGAGGGGAGGTAGGTGGGAAAGTGTAGTAAATATTAGCCTTTAAAACAGCAGTGATAAAAATGTCTTGTCATATTTGTCATATTGAAAACATGAAAGAAACTATATGACAGCAGAAGCTAAAAGAGAACAAAGGGGGAATCCACAGGGTTAAATTGTCATAAATTTGTTGCATTTTTCAAGAAGTGATATGTTTTAATTTAAATATACTGTTACAAATCAAAGATAAATATTGCAATCATCTGTATTTAAAAGAATACAAAATAAATTTTAAATCTCCACATAAAGAACAATAAAAAAGTACATCTAAGACAGCAGAAAGGGAAAAATTGAAATATAAATAAATGATTCAATAAATATACATTAAATAAATAAAATACATGATTACATAAATATAAATTAAAGAGAAAGAAAATAAGAACAAAAACAAAGAATATATGGAACAAATAGGAAACAAATAAAATGGGAATACTTAAGGTAGACTAGATCAGTAATTATTTAAATACCACATTTAAATAATATTACTATAAAAGAAAACCATTGAATAGTATAATTAAAAGACAAAGCTTGTCTTGATGGACAAAGAAAGCTCAAGTATATGTTATTTATAAATAATACTCGTCATTAAGAGCCATTGAAAAATGAGAATTAAAAAATGGGAAAGAATATTCTATGTAAGTGCTAGCTCAGAGAAAGCCAGAATTAGTGTATTATTGTCTTAGGGTTCTTTAGAGGAACAGAACTAACAGTATATGTGTATGTATGTGTATGTGTATATGTATATGTATATATCCTGTTGGTAAATATGTAAGTATGATTATAAAAAGGGGATTTGTTAGATTGGCTTCCATGACCAGCGTCTGGATAGTCCACAATGGCCAACTGTAGGCTGAGAGCTGGAGGAACCAGTAGCTGCTCAGTTCAAGAAGCTGGAGCCTCAGAACAAGAGGGGCCAATGATGCAGCCCCAGTTCAAGACTGAAGGCCTAGAAACTCTCTAGAGGGTTGCTGGTCAGAGTCTGCTTTGAAAGAGTGAAGGAGCTTCACTGCTTTGGAAGTCCTCAGGAGACTGCAACAGCAACTGAAGCCCTCACTCAGAAAGAATCGAGCTTGTGTCTGCTGCTGCTTCCTGGCTCTTCCAACCTTTTTGTTCCATCTAAGCTTCCAACCTATTAGATTGTGCTGCTCACACTTAGTGTGGGTCTCTGCCTCAGCTTGCTGTCCTATGTGCCAGACATTCCTAGAAACACCCTCACTGACACACCCAGAAGCCTCTTAATTTTAGATATCTCATAATCCAATCAAGTTGACAATTTGGATTGACCATCACAATGACTATCAGGTAAAGCAGATTTTATGATAAGAAAGTTATTAAGACATAAAAAGACTCATTTTTTAGTAATAAGATGTAGAATAGTAAAAACTTGCTTAATCTGTGTACACTCAATAATATAGTTTCAAAATATATATAGATGAAGTAGATGAAACTAGAAGCAGGGGTAGAAGAAGAAACAGCCATGGCTGGAGATCTTGACCCACCTTTCTCAGTAACTCCTAAAAAAAGTGAATAGCATAATATAGCCTAGATGATAGCATAGACACTTCACCAGGTAACTGGAGAATATACTTTATTTTTTCCAATTAACTTTGGATATTTAATTAAATAAGCTATAATCTGGGACCAATGCAAATATCTTTGTCCTCTGACCAAAGTTATATTCAATTAGAAATCAATAACAACAAAATCTTCAAATGCTGGGAATTTTTAAGGAGTAGGCAATACACTTCCAAAAACTCTCTTGGATCAAAGAAGAATCAAAATGGAAATGAAAAAATTACAAACTTTCAAGACCAGATGACTTCACTACTGAGTTCTATCAACAGTTAAAGAAATATATGTATCCTATACCCGTTTTCAGAGAACAGAGAAAAAACACTTTCCAACTCATTTTATCAGTAAACTTTACATAAAAGCCTGAAAAAACACACTGTAAGCAAGAAAAATTATAGACAAATATATCTGAAGAGCATAGAAGCAAACATCTGAAAAGAAATAGTTAATAAAATCCATCAATACATAAAAATGGAAACATATCCTTACAATATGTAAGTCATACTTCAATTTCAAAAACAGAGAAGGCCCACACCCTAATACCAGATGAAATTTTAGTATACTATGGCTAAGGAAAAAAAAATCCTAAAATCATATGCAGAAAAGATGAAATTAACCAGATAGGAATTAGAAATAAATTGATATCAGATTTCTCCTCAGCAACAATGGATATGAGAATACCCCAATGGAATGTCTGAGGGCAAGGGAAAGCTGAATATTTTGAAATATTGGAACTTCTGAAGGGAAAATCTTTTGAATCTAGCATTGTAGAACCAGCCAAACTCGTTCAAGTTTAAGGGCAAAATACAACCTTTTTGGATAGGCAATATTATATGTGCTTAATAAAAATAATACTTCAACAATCAGCAACATAAAACATAACCACCATATGGTAAAAAGAAATAATGGGGTTATTCTTAGAAGTGGCAGAATTCTGACTCAGAGAAGTAAAAAAGGAAAGAAAACAGAACAGAATCTGTTAGATCTTAACATTCCATTATATTTTCTACTCTGTGGATTCAAAGATCCTACTTGGTTCTACTAACATGCTATTTATGTAATCATAATGTTAAGTGTGAACTACCAATTTCAGTTGTAGAACCAATCTATTTAATAAAAGAATAAATGGTGAGTAATAAAGAATGAAGTACAGCGATAGAATAGAATGACATTGCCATTTATCTTGATAACTAAAAATAATAATTAACGAAACATGGGAAATGAAGGAAAAATGAAGGAGAAAAGCAGGAGAGTAAGTTATTATCCTTATCTTTCACAATGAGGAGTCAATAAATGATGTCTACTTTAATAATTGAGAATTAGATGTTTAAATACATTAGTTAGTCAGAAAATTAGCCAGTAGAAAGAAAAAAGTATGTAACCAATAAAAGTTGGGAGGTGAAGTTGGGGAAAGGAGATGAGGTGGTTTATGAATGATAAAAGTTTTACCTTTAGTATTGGGGGGTGATCAATGGGTATTCTTTAAATCTGATAAACCAAACATATTGTTTATTGGGACAATGGTAACCAAGAAAGGAAGAATTGTTATTCTTCCAGTATTTACTGGAAAGATCCAGGAGGGCCTAAGACAGCCCCAGAGAAAAGCAGGGAGAGAGGACAGGAGAGAGTTAGCGAGGAGAGTTTGGGCACAGGAGCTTCACACCAGTCTCAGACCTTGTGGGGACCAATCCTAGAGGTGAGGGTGTGATGTCAGAAACCTTACACAAGTTCAGGGGACCTGTGTGTGAGAGAACAGGGGCAGTTCTCTACCATGTTCTCCTCTCTCTACCATGTGGTTAGGCAGCCAGCAGGGCTGGCCCAGGCCTGGGAGAAGACTGGCAGCCACAGCCAGTGTGGGAGCACCAGAGGCCCAAGGGGCAACCCGAGGGGTGCTAGCAGGGCTGTGGACAGCATGGCAGATATTGACGGGCTGAGATGTTGATGACCAACCCCAGGGACATGAGGCGGTAGAACCAGGCTGGCTCTGTGCCTATCACCATGCCGCAGAGATCCAGAATGCAGATGCCACTCTGGGGAGAAGGTCTCCAAAGGAAGGAATGCCATCTGACCGAAATGAAATCTGACAGAACTAAGCCAACAACCCTGGGGGCAGTTTGCCAGCAACTGATAAGATCATGTGTTCTGTTGCCAGAAAAAATGGGAAACTGAAGTGCAGATTAATAATTTGAGTTAAAAAGAAAAGAGAGTCCCTATTTTTTGCCTGATCCAGTCCATGATGGTGAAATTTGGAGCCCAATTTGAAATGATACATTATGATAAGTTGACCAAATGGAGAAATACACAGTAGTTAAAAGAATGAACTAGATCTATGGGTACTGTCACAGAAGGATGTTGACATTCATTTTGAAAAATTTGCAGAATAGCATGTATAATATGATACCAATGATCTAAAACACACAATTATGTGCATGTAAATATACATAGATGCATACAGAGTATGTGTATATACATATGCATATGCATGTAGAGTTAAAAGTTTATATGTAATATATACTAAAAGCATATATTATGTAATACATTTATTGCTAAAAGCATATGCATGTATACATACACATATATAATTTTCTTAAACATTCCCTGAGGAGTGCTACTAGAGGGAGGTTGTAAAAAATAAGAGCATTTACATTGTAATTATAAATGTTTTGTACTATCAACATTTATTCTTTTTACTGCTAGCATGCCTTACACATACTTAAAAAAAAAAAGTTAGGAGATGTGCATGGTACAGAGTAGGCAGTCAATAAAATACTGCTGGGAGAAGGGAGCTCTTACTGTCTTACTATGTGTCAGGTTAGGTCAGGTGACTTCACATAAGTTTTCTCATCCAAAATTATCCTGCTGCTAAGTGTGGGAGCTGACTAGAACCCCATCTTGGCCTTTGGCTGAGTCCTCTTTCTACCATGCTGGCTGGCTGTGTGGTCCTCTTCTTCCTGGCATTTGTGCGCCTGCATCTCCCTCTCCCTGCAAGACACACCAGATGCCCAACACTGCTCTAACTCTGCCCTGGCAATAAAAGCCACTTCGGTGTTGGCCAACTCCAGGCGCGAGCGCGACCGAGGAGCTTGGGAGGACAGAGGTGTGCAGGCGAAGTGCCCAGCGCAATTAGAGGCGGATTAAGACGGAAACAGTGTGGGGCCGGGCGTGATGTGTTTTTGTCGTCTTGTCTGGGATTAGTAGTAATGTATCTGCTGGCGTGATGGACACATCTGCTTTCGTTTATTCTGAGCCCTGTCAAGCTCGCAGGCTGGATTAAAGCGAAATCACGCTGAGTGAACATTGCTAATTTAGCTACTCCCCCCGCTCTTTTTCTTCCGAAGTTTCAAATTTTAATGTGGATGCAGTTAAGAAACCAGTTCCTTTCAACATGACGACTTAGAAAAAGAGACACTGATTCTTACATCCTGAACAAGAATGTGGGGCCTGGAGGTCAGGTGTACTTTTTGATGGGAAGAACAAAAAAGGAGAGAGTGTGTGTATTGTAGAGAAAATGAAAATCCAGGAGTAATTCTGGGATGAATAGATCCGGAACTCTTCCCTCCCTCCATTTAAACAATCAACAGCCACCTGATCCAACAACAGAGGAAGCTCCCAGTATTTTTCAGCCCATATCTTCCACTCTGAAGGATCAGACTTTTCCCTGTCTTTTGCCCCCAGGCCTGGCAAGGCTCCAGGCCTCCCTGCCCAGCTCACCACCTCTTCAGGCCTGGCCATGCTCAGCCGACCATTTCTACTGCAAAATGACTTCCTCTAGCATGGGCTTTTCTTCAGGCCCATCTGCTGTCAGGGGGATCAGGTACAGGTGTGCTGTCTCATTTCCAAAGCGAAGCACTCAACAAATTTATCCTCCTTATTTCACACCTCATCCTTCCGTTTACTTGGGTTTCTGGTTAACTCAGTCATTTCTTGCTGGCTGCCTAAGCTCTACCTCTTCGTGTCCTAGGCAGTCACCTGAATCCCATCATACAGAGTCTGTCTTCCTTGGTTTCAGCCCAAAGCCTATTTATCAAAGTCATGTCTTCAGGCACTTTTTGTTGGTCTAGACAAGGTCTTGGGAGTTTCCCTCTTTCCACCCTAGTTGGTTTTTCTAGCCAGACAATTTGCTCTTTCCACTGTTATATACTCAGCAATTTGCACCAATTCATTCTGCTGTTTCCTCTTCTGTTTCTATATTTTTCTCAACTTTCTTTTTCTCTAAACATATTCAGGACTGCCACATCTTTGTTAACCAAGAAGAAACATCACAAAAACACATTTTTTTTTTGAAACCTTATATCCACATGTAGAACTCATAAATAGGGTGTAGGAATAGAGGCCAGGATGCCCAGTGAGGGGCATCGAGGTAGGAACAGTTTTTAAGAGTGAAATAAAATGGATCTGCAAGTCCTCAAGGTGTCTTGGGACACAGGGTGACAAGGATTAGGTAGCGTTTAGAAGAATTGGAGGAGACAGCAGAGCTGAGCTCAAAGCATAAGAGGTGCTAAAGGAGGCCAGAGGACAGGACTGCCACTGCTACTGACCTCCTCCGAGTCAGGCAGGCTTCTTTGGGTCCCCAAAATAGTTGTGCTTTTTTTTTGTTTTTGTTTTTTCCCCCCTAAACCATGTCTCGATGGCTTATATTTCAACAATCTCGAACGCCTTCTTGCCTTCTTCCTGCTCTAATCTAAGAGAGCAGGAACCATTTAGTGGGGGCAGTCCCCTCTGATGACACTCCATCTCCAGCAAAATAAAAGGCGCTTGAAAAGGTCTAAATCAAATTCACCTTCAGAACCAGCAGAATCTGGCTAATGCGATTTCAGGCTTCCCCTCTCCTCCCCCAGAGCTCTCCACCTTCTTGCTGATGTCTCAAATTCTTTTAACAAGAGAAAAAGTCTTTCATGCCACAATTAGGGATAAAAGGCATAAAATGCAAACGGCTGGCTGAGCTCCAGTTGGAGAATAATCAATCAATCCTTGGAATATAAATTACTGATATCAGATTCTGTCCTAGTATGGTAGAGCATGGAGGGTTAAAAGAGCCAGGTGCTGTTGACACCTGAAGGAGATGGGAGTGGAATGGGGGCAGTCCCTTCCAGGTATACAACACCTTGAGATTTGGAGAGAGAGAGAGAGAGAGAGAGAGAGAGAGAGTGTGTGTGTGTGTGTAAACGTTTTGTGTCACTTACTGCTAACAATTCTGGGAGGCAGGAATTTGTGTTCTCCCTGTTGTGCAGAAGAGGAACCTGAGGCTGAGAGATGGCAAGTAACCATTCCCAGGACCAGCAAGTGACTGCTAAACTACATATCTTTAGTTTGCACTTGAACTTGAAGTTCTGACGGCAAGCCCAGGGAGTGTTAAAATACACCAAAGCTACAGAAAGAAGCTGGAGACAAAAGAAATATCCTATAAACTTTTACAATTTTTCCTCCACTGAGGCTTGTTTGCCCTCCAGTGGGGGAGGACACAAGAATCTGTGCGTGGAGTAATTTTAGTATGGAACTGCCAACGCAGGCAGCCTGCTTTGCATGAATTATGAAGACTTTTTTAAAAAAGGAAATTCATTGTTGACTTTGAAAAAAAAAAGAGTTTCAGTTTCTGTGAATTTGCTGTTTGAACTACACTTATATTTTCATTAACTTACTTCTCCTCACAAAATCTCATTGACCTTTCCTTCTCAAACTACCTAGGCAGTCCAGGTCTTAAACTATTTCTAATTTGTTTGGACATTTGTGCTTATTTTTCCTTGAAAACATGTTTTTATTGAAGTATAACACTCATACAGAAATATGCACAAAACATGAAACTATATATAGCTCCACAAATTACCATAAAACAAATGCCTGCGAAACCATCACCCAGACTGGGAAAGAAAGCATCTCTAGCACCCAGATATCCTTTCTTTTTTCTTTTCTTATCACTATTCTTTTTCTCCTTCCCAAAGCTTACTTCTATCCAGAGGTTACTACTATTTTGACTTCATGAGATTATAGATTAATATTACTTAGTTATGGACTTTATAAAATGAATTCATACTATATATTATTTTGCATGTGACTTATTTTGATCAATATTACAGATATGAGCAACAACCATCACTGCATGCGGCTATAGTTTATCTTAATTGCTGTATAGTGTACCCTTGTAAAATATACCACATTCATTTATCTGTTCTACTGCTGGTGGAATTGGGGATGCTCCCAGTTTGGGGCTATTATGAATAATGTTGCCTTGAACACCTTGTACGTGCCTTTTGATATATATGTGCATATTTCTGCAGGGTATATATTTGGAATTGAAACTTCTGGGCCATAGGGTATGTGTAAGTTTACGTGTAGTAGATAAAACCAAGTTGTTTTCCAAGTAATTGCACCAAAGCACATACCCACCAACAAGTCATGGGGGGCCTCTCTAGCTGCATGTCCTCAACAAAACTTGTTATTGCCAGTCTTGTTAATTTTAGTTATCCTGATGAGTGTGTGGTTTTAGTTTTCATTTCCTAAATTACTAGTAAGGTTAATCATTTTCATATGTTTACTGGCCTCTGAAATATTCTATTTTATGAAGTACCTTTCTCACCCCATTTTCTATTGGATTATCTATCTTTCATTGATTTGCAAGGGCTTTTAAAAAATTTTAGATTGAGTACTTTGTCAGATCATAAGGACTGCAAATCACTTCTTTGACCCTACTTGGGCTGTGTTCCTCTCATTTGGATCTTTTGATGAGAAGTCCATGATTTCAGTGTAGTCTAATTTATTAGTCTTTTCTTTCATGATCAGTAGTTTTGTGTCCTCCTAAAGAAATGTCCACTCCCCTCCCCAATTCCACAGAGATAGTGCTCCATGTTGCCATATAGAAACTTCATGATGTTGTCTTTCACTTTAAGATATGCAAACCATCTGAAATTAGCTTTTTTGAATATGCTTTCATGCCACAAGGTCAAGTTTTCATGGTGTAAAGATCAAATTTTGTTTTTTTATACAGATATTCAAATGTTCCATTACCATTTATAGAAAGGATTGTCCTCTTCCCATTCTTCTTCAGTGTCAGAAAACAATGCCCTTATGCACATGGTAGTTTTCTTTACTCTTTTCTGTTCCATTGGTCTGACTTTCTTTGTTCTACTCTCACACTGTCTTAATTATTGCAGGTTAATGATATGTGCTTCTGCCTTTTTGTTCAAGAATGTCTCAGTTTCTTGACCCTTTTTATGAATTTAGAATAATGTTGAATTTTAGAATATAAATTTTAGAATAATATTTTCTATTTCAAAAAGAAAAAAGGAAGAAAGGAAAACTCATAGACATTTAGATTGAGGTAGAAGTGAATATATAGCTAAATTTGGAGACAGCTTATTTGAAACAGGCATGAATACTTGGGAATAATTTATATTTGCTGATGCTGTTATGAATAGGTTATAATAATCTAAAGAATAATTCATAGGCTATAATAATCTAAAGAATAATTCATATTCTAACTCTGCTAATATTATACAAACATATACTTGATTTTTTTATATTGACCTTGTATCCAGCAACCTTGATAAATTTTAAAAATTCCTATTGTTTGTATATTCTTTTGTGTTTTCCATGTATAAAATAATATCATATGCAAATATTGACTGTTTTAGTTACCCCTTTCTAATGGTTATACTTTGCTTTTCCTCTTGCACTGGCTGTAGTACATCTTTGAACAGAAGTTAATCCTGGCTAGTTTCCCTTGTTAGAGATTTCAAAGGGAAAACTTTCACTATTTCCCATTAAGAGTAATTTTTGCTGTTTTTTTAGCCATCATTTTTCATAAAATAATTAGTCTCTTTTGCTTAGAGCTTTTATTATGAGTGGATATTGGATTTTGCTAATTGTTTTTCCTATTTCAATTGAGAGAATCATATTGGTTACCTTCTTTATTATTTATTGTTAGTGTTGTGAATTACATTGTTTTCAAGTATTAAACCAACCTTGTATTTTTGTAATGAAGTTCTTAGTCTTGATGGTCTTTCTCTCTTTTAAAAAACATATATATTCCTGATTTCCATTTGATGATACCATGTTTAAGCTTTTTGTATCTAGGTTTGTGAATGAAATTGATTTATATACTTTTCTTCTTATGATACTTCTGTCAGATTTTGGTAGTAAGGTTTCCTAATAGTTCTACTACTGTTTTGAGTTCATTTCTCTTAAATAAATTGAGAAATGTCCCATCTTTTAAAGATTTTGGAAAAGTTTTTGTAAAATTGTTGCCATTTCTAACTTAAGTTTGAGAGATTTCATTTCAGAAGCTATCTAGGTCTGAAGTATTTGTGGTGTGTGTGTGTGTGTGTGTGTGTGTGTGTGTGAAAACTTTTAACTGTATCTCAGATTTCTCCATTAGAAGTAGAACTGTTTATATTATTTCTTTCTTCTTATACCCATTTTGGTAAGTTGGGTGCTTTTAGGAAAACGTCCATTACATCTACAGTTTCAAAGTTCTGGGAGTGAAATTATCTAAAACATCTTTGTGTTCTTTTTAATTCTGTAGGATGTGTAGTAATAGCATTGTTTCATTCCTAGTATCAAATACTTGTTCTTCTACTTGCTCAGAACAAATAGATTCTTTTTTAGACCCTGGGGATTAATGGTTGTAGAAATGCTGGTGTAGTTCTTTTCCTTTTTTTAAACCTCTGCATTACCATTTCTAGTACCTATTTCTGGCCTTTTACCATCACTTTTAGACACCAACTCCAGGAAAGGAAAGACAGAGGGAGTCTCCCTAAGTGTTCTACTGTTATCAGCAATCCCTTATTTCTGCAACTATGTTTTAGTTTGTTTTTAGACTATCATTTATTAATTTTAAATTTTGCTGAAAGTATAATATACATACAACATGTCATACAGCTCAGTAGATCTTCAGGAACACACCTGTATAACCAGCACACGTGTTAAGAAGCAAAATATCAGTAGGACTGCAAGAGTTCTCCTTGAGTTCTTTCCAGTTATCCCTATGTTTTACTTAGCTTTTTCACTGCTGTGACTAAAAGATCTGACAAGAGCAATTATAGAGGAGGAAAAGTTTATTTGGGGCTCATGGTTCCAGAGGTCTCAGTCCATAGAGAGTTTGCTCCTTTCCTCAGGGCTCAAGGGTTCAAGGCTCAAGGTGAGGCAGAACATCATGGTGGAAGATTGTGGCAGAGGAAAGCAGCTGATGATCAGAAAACAGAGACACCACTCACCAGATACAAAATATGTCATGCCCCCAATGACCCATTTCCTTCAGCCATACCCCATCTGTCTTTGGTTACCACTCAGTTAATACCTATCAGGGGATTAATTCAATGATTGGGTTAAGGCTCTCATAACCCAATCATTTCACCTTTAAGCTTTCTTGCATTGCCTCACACATGAGTTTTTGGGGGATACCTCATATCCAAACCATAACAACCTCCCACAAGTGTACCTACCATCTAGACCTCAAATGATGCAGGTTGGCTTTGACTTCATGTGGACATCTATCTTCTCTCACACAAAATAGTGACTCTGAGAATCCTTCCTGCTGTTGCACGTAGAGTTAGAATGCTCTTTTTTTTTTTTGGTACCGGGGATTGAACTCAGGGGTACCCGACCACTGAGCCACATCCCCAGCCCTATTTTGTGTTGTATGCAGAGACAGGGTCTCACTGAGTTGCTTAGCACCTCTCCATTGCTGAGGCTGGCTTTGAACTCGCAATTCTCCTGTCTCAGCCTTCCTAAGTGCTGGGATTACAGGCTTGAGCCACCGCGCCCGGCTTAGAATGCTCATTTTTATTCCTATATAATATTCATTATGTTAATATATAATCATTTAGTTATTCTATTACTGATGGGCATTAAGAGAGCATCCAGACTAGTATGATTACAAATTATTCTGCTCTGAAGACACGCATGTGTGTGAATGCACACTCCCCTACCCACACACACACACATCTTAGTGAGCATACCTATGCATTTCTCTTGGCTATATACTTAAAAATGAAATTTCTAGATCATATTGTTTGCATTTATACAATGCACAGTGTGTGTTTGTTTTGGGGGATACTGGGAATTGAACCCAGGGGTGCTTTACCACTGAGCCACATCCCCAGCCCTTTTTATTTACTTATTTATATTTTAAGAAAAGTCTTACTAAGCTGCTTAGGCCTTTCCTAAATTGCTGAGACTGGTCTTAAATTTGCCAGCCTCCTGCCTCAGCCTCCTGAGTCACTGGGATTGCAAATGTGTGCTACTGAACCCGGCACCGTATTTGTGCAGTATGACTTAACAGATGCTAAAAGTTTTTTTTTTTTGTTTTAAGATATTTTTTAAAATCTTTATTTTATTTATTTATGCATTTCGTATGTGGTGCTGAGGATCAAACCTCGTGCCTCACATGTGCAAGGCAAGCACTCTACTACTGAGCCACAACCTCAGCCTGGATGCTAGAAGATTTAAGAAATAATTCTATGAATTCATAATCCTTGTTAGCAATGCAAAGGAATTCCATTTGTTCCACATTCATGCCAACACTTGATATTTTCCATCTTTTTCATTTTATCCTTTGGCTGCTTGTGTAGTACCATTACATTGTGATTTTACATACCATTTTCCTGATGTCTGGTGCAGCTGAGCATTTTTTCCCATGTTTATTGACTACTTGTATATCTTGCTCTGTGTTTCTTCAAGTATTTTGCCTGTTTTATTCTGTTAGATTAATACATATTTTGGTCATTACAAAATAATGTATATTTATGATAGAAGATTTTTAAAAAACACAAAAGAGTATAAAAAACAAGACAAAACACACCCATGGTTCTATTAATATTAAATCACTGAATGTTCATAATTCTACCACGTTATATCTTGCATATAGTAGTTCTAGTTGTAAGCAGTTATACAATACAGTTGTTATGTTTATATAGTCCAAAACAATCACACTGGCCCTCTTAAACACATAAACAAATTGGACATGAGAGAAGTCCTTTTTTCCTTCAATCTTAAAGTGAGTTGGGCTTTTTGCCCCTTCCTCTCGTCTGGTCACTAGCTTCCCTCTTGTCAGTCAGCACTAGTCCCTATTTCTCTGTCTTCTGAGGAAGGCATAGCTGGGAATCATTTGTGCCAAGATTGCTCCTTCCCTATTTCCTGAATCAGACACCCAGGTCAACTCCAAGTCCTTATTTTATGTAGCTCACATTTCACCCGATTTATAGCCTTTCCTTTCCCACTGCAGTTGCCTGGCTTGGGCCTCACCTGTCTTCTGAATTATTTCTATCCTTCTTAACTGATTTTCTGTGCCTCCATTGTTACCTAGCCCTTCCTCCCACCCCAGTCCTGTCCCTCTTCACACCATTGGCAGCCTTTCTAAAATGCACAGGTGACCAGGCCATTTCCCCACTTACAGTATCTCAGGGACTTCCTGATGCCCTCAAGTAAGGCCAATTCCTCACATGGTTTGTGTGGGCCCTCCAATTTGGCCTATGGCCTCCAGCCTGGTCTCCTGCCATTGGGAGATCATGCTGCATTTCTTCAGAGCTTTTGCTCAACGTCCTTCTGCTGGAAATGCCCTCACATGGCTTTTTTTGCCTGACAAAATCCTGTGCACATTTTCAAGGCCTGGTTCAAGTGTCATCTTGAGCTCCTAGAAAGAAATTAATCTGCTCTCTCCCAATTTGCTGTACAAACCACTTAGCCTACTGAATTGCTGTCCTTTCTTTATCCCCTCGCTACACAATATATTTCTCAAATCTTTATCTCTTGCATTCTGAGCACTTGACCCAGGTCTGGCATATAATAGATGTTTAATAAACATGGAAGGGATGCCTAGAGAAATTCACAAAAGGTAAAAAGAAAAGGGAACGAACATTTGTTAAGTGCCTATACCAGGCACTTTACCTACATTATCTCTTTTAAACCTCCCAACAGTCCTATGAATTAGGTCTTGTTCTATTCCCATTTTGTGAGTTAGAAAATTAAGGAACAGAAATATTTACAACAAATAAATGGCAGATCCAGGATTTAAATCTAAGACTAGAAACAAATGTGGTTATTTACCATTAAACAGACTACCCACAAATTATTGCAATAATGATAATGATGACAACCATTAGAATTATTGTAATAATAAAATGGTCACAGCCCTTGACATTGGAATATCACTTGTCAGTTCAGAAAGCAGTTGGTTTCCCATCCAGTATTGTTCCTCAGTCTCATCACAAACATGAAGTAGGTAGAATTATCTACTAACTCTAACTGATTAAGGAAATGAAGTTTGAGGATTAACGTGCCTCGCCTAAGGTCACAGGCTTAGTGAGCAGCCCAGCTGTAGCTTAAATCCAGGTCTTCTAGCTCTAAGTCCAGTAGAGGATGGAGGGGAGGACAGGATCCCAAAGGAAGAAGTGCTTTTGAAATAATAAGCTGGCTGCTACCTCTGGCAGCCATCCTCTCCGTTCCCCTTGCAGGTCTACTGGAGCCATAGCAGCTTCTAGGAGGTGGAAAGAAATCACAGCCTGAAGGTTTCCACCATTTCTGGAGGGTGGGGAATTCTTTGCGTAAGAACCATTGTTTGACTTGGCAGGAAAAAAAAATTTTTTTAAATGAAAGGAAGAGAAACCAGTATATACAAACATTTTTAAAAGCCCCGAGGAGCCCAGACTAACACAGCAAACAAAAAGCTCTCTTGGTCTGCTGCCCAGTGTGAGGCACCCCAGGTAACCCCCTGTAGGCACTGCCCACCTGGCCTGCCTAGGGAATCTCCAATCTCCATGAAGAAAGGGATAAAACAACACAAATTCTCTAGGAACCTCATTATTCAAACAGTTCCAGAAGCCGTGAGAGGACAGCGGTGACTTTGGGAGAAGCACAATCTTATCTCCAGGGTGAAAGGACCATTTGTTGTTTATGTCCAGGAAAGCAGGGCCGCACAAAGGCGGCTAGAGAACTCACAGGAGAAGGGGCCGGAAGCCAGCAGCTGATCTAAAAATCCTCTGCAGAAACAATGGCTTCTCCCGGATGAGCTGCAGCCCCTTCTAAAACAAAAGCTCTTTCGGATGAAATTGGTCTTTTGTGGTTCTAGCAAGAAGGAAGCCAGATAAAGGTAGCCTGGCCTGACCCTCTCCACTCTTGCAAAGGAGATGCAGAACTTGTCGGCAAGTGGGGGAAGTTTGATGTTGCTTCCCAAACTGCCATGGGATCTTCAGTGCCCCTGGATCCTCCACAGAGGCTACCACTCTCCTTTTATGGAGGCTCCAGGATGTTTTAGGGCCTCTGAGGCTCCTCTCAGTGTTCCTCTGTGACCTGTGGTATGCCCCTTTTTTATTCCAGGCCAAACCAAAAGCTACTGTTGGACTGGAGGCCTCTGAGGTTTTCCTGACAATTTTTGAACTTGGGTTAAAAATAAAAACTGGCCAGTGACTTTGAAGCAGGCTTGAGCCTTGCCCTTACTTGAACTGCTTTGGCCCTTCTCACCCTGCCAGCAAAAACCTCCAGATTTCAGAGTGCACAGCTGGACAGACAGCAGGTTTCCAGCCAGGAGCTGCCCCTCCTGCCAGATCACCATGGGTCCCTCAGATGGCCCCATGGGGGCCAATTGCTGTGCTGGGCCAGCAATTTAAGCTGACTTTGCAAAGAGTTGTTTTTCTGGCAGCATCCAAGTTTGTATTTAGAAGGGATTTGGGAGAGATAATTTGGTTGTAAGGGGGTTTGGGGGACCTTGTTTTGGGAATGTTTGCAGAGCACAGGAGTTGTTTATATTGAAAGGCAGGTTTAATTGAGATGGTCTGTAGGGGACAGCTACTGGAGATTGCTAGAGGGTGGAGACACTAGAGCCTCTCGAAGCCACCACTCTGTAGTTTCTATTAGTGAACACATTGGTGGCAGACAAGAGGGACCACACCCAGAAGCAGAGCAGAATTAATTCTACCCACAGTCTGGCAGGAGAAAAAAAACCAGACTATTCTCAAGGCTTCCTTCCAGAAGGGCTCAGACGCCTCCAGTGTGAGATGGTCTGTGGCACCTTAGGCTCACCTTGGAGAAGGGAGAAGGAATAATTTCTTAGGGCAGAACATAAGGTTCCCTCTGCAATGATGATAAGGAGAGAAGAGCAGCTCCACACATCTGGCCTGTGCACAAACAGTTAGATGTGCCAGGTGCAATTGATCAGTGTTTATTGGTCATAATAACAGATACACATCTTGTGATTTGGAGCTGACTAAGTGCTTCTACAGACCTTATATTATTTAATTTCCCCAACAAGAAAAGGAGTTATTGACCATGTTAATAAAAGCTATCTCTTAGCAAGTATCTACTATGTGCCAAGCAAAGTGCTCAGAAACTTATGCCACAGGAATTTTCTAGCATAGAGGTCTATAGACCTGCACAGAGGTATAATAAAGTCTGCATTCTCCATGGGCTGAAATTCCAGGAACAATTTTGCACATATGCATGAATGAGCTTGTTCCTGGATTAAAAGACCATGACTTTCATCCAGTTCTAATAGACATTTAAGAACCATAAAGTGTTTAAAAACCACCACTTTGAAAGTAGAATTTCAGGTTCTGACTCTATGCTGTTTTGATACTGGAATCATTCTCCAATCTGACTGGCTTAGATACCTCGCTCCTGTCTTCACATTGTATCATGTGAATGCCTTCACTGGATCAAGTATAAAATTCTACCATAATGTAGAGGGCTCTTCAAAAACTTCCTTCCCTTCATTCACTAGTTTTTAGATTCTTTGAAGACATGTATTATGTCCTTTTAAAGAGTTATATTTTTAATTGACAAGTAATAATTGTATATATTTGTTGAGTACAATGTTTCAATACACATATACATTGTGGAATGATCAACTCAAAGTAATTAGCATATTCATTGTATCAGATATTTATTATTTCTTTATTATAAGGACATTTAAAATCCTTTTAGCTACTGAAATACACGTTATTATTAATTAATTGCCCTGACATGCAACTGAACACAAGCTTATTTCTTTTACCTGCACCTTTGTACCTGTTGATCGACATCTCCTGTTTCTCCATCCACACGCTGCTTCCCAGCCCCTGGTAAACAGCCTTCTATTCTGTATTTTTTATGAGTTAGACTTTTTTGCATTCCACATATAAGTGAGATGATGTGGTATTTGTCTCTGTGCCTGGCTTATTTTACTTAACATGATGTCCTCTAGGTTCATCCATGTTGTCACCAGTGACAGAATTTCCTATGTTTTTAAGGCAGAATTGTATTCCATAGTGTAAATATACCACATTTTAAAAATCCAGTTACCTGCTAACAGACAGTAGATTGTTTCCATATCTTGGCTATTGTGAATAATGCTACAATTTGAGAAAAGCATATATCTACATACAGAAGAAAAAGCATATATCTACATACAGTCCCTACCTCACCCCTTGTATAAGAATCAACTCAATATACATTAAAGACTTAAGCATTATACCTTAAAGTTCCAAGACACCAGTCTGGGTAGGTTTCTTGAGTATGACCTCAAAGGCACAGATCCTGAAAGCAGAAATAAGCAAATGGGATTGCACGGAAGTTAAAAGCTTTTGCACGGCAAAGTTATTGTGTCTTCTTCACATTTTATCTCTGGTGCCTTGAGTAAGTTCTGGTACTTAGTAGATACTCAGTAAAAATTTGTTGCAAGAAGAAATGAACTGTAAGACCTTTTATAGTGAAACTGGTTCTACTTAAGTATGTGTTTCAGAGAGAGGAAGCAAGAGCCCGTGTGTGTGTGTGTGTGTGTGTGTGTGTGGGCACACATGCACGTGTGTGTGAAGAAGGTGAGGTCTTCTTAGATGTGGAAGTTGGAAGATGTGCATGTTGGGAAACTCAGGGCTAGTTTGCAGGAAGGCAGAGGCAGCAGTGTGTCGGGCACAGAGCCAAGGGAAGCCATGTCCTCACATCCTGGTGGCACTCGGATTTGGCTCTGGACTGGAACATCTCCTGTGCGCCTGTCCCTGCCAGCACCCCTGTGCCTTCACTTTCCATGGCATCTATTAATGATAAAAGTCCCTGTGGTTTATAATTACCAGTTTGACAAGTTCAGGAGTTCTCTGTTAATTATTATAATTAGCTTTCCACTCAGTGCAGCATCAGGAGTTTAACAACAATATTAACAACGGGAGGATGACGATCAGGAATTGACTACAAAGAATTGACTGGAAAGACTTCCTTCTGCTGTCAGGAAAACTTATTAACGAAGGCAAAACCTGCACAGTGGCTCCCCTCTGTCTGCCTTAACTCAACGATTGGTTCTAAATTTGCCTCGGGGAATTGGAAACAACTGTTGCAGCCAGTACTTGCAAACCCCAAGTTTAAAAGCAACCAGGGAAGAAAGGAGCCACTATACTGACAGATGTGGGCCTTCCTTGACCAGAAATCAGGCAGAGGCAGCCGCCGGGAGGAAAGCACTTAACCAAAGCTTCTAGCTGTGGCCTCAGGCCAGGTTCTTAGCGAGTGCAGGCATGAGCAAGGGGTTAGGAGCACAGAGGCAAGAGAGGCCTGGCTGTCACTGGGAGTGGCCAGCCCTACTGAAACTGTAAAGCTGACTGGGACGGTTTCTCTGCCCATCTCTCAATATCATTCATTGCGTGTTGTTCTCTGAGTCATGATCCTCAGTGTCTCATACTTAACACTGCTGGATTTAACTGCCCTTCTCGTCCCCACTCCACTCCACACACATACCTGCCAGACTCCCCTTCCTGATGGACAGCTCTGATGATCCTGTTCCTCAACTCAGAAGCCCTCAATGGTTCCCCAGTGCTTACCAAATGCAGTCCAGGGTTTTCATTTTGTCACACAGGTCCACTCAGGGACCAACTTGCCTTTCCATTCTTGCCTTCTGGTCATTCTTTAGCTGTTCACTCAGATGACAAACAGATAAATATGCATTGACTGCTGAATGCCAGATGTTGTTTCAAATGTTATAGCATCAGGAACCAAAACACAAGATTCCTGCTTTCAAAGAGCTCTAATTCTTTCTCTCTATTTTTTTTTTTTTTTTTTTGGTACTGGGCATTGGACCCAGGGGCTCTTATCAGCGAGCTAAATCTCTTGTATTTTTCATTTTTATTTTGAGATAGGGTCTTCCTAAGTTGCTGAGGCTGGCCTTGAACTTGTGATCCTTCTGTCTCAGCCTCCAGAATTGCTGGGATTACAGGTGTGCACCAGTGCACCCAGCCAAAGGACTAATGGAGGAAATCAGAAAAGAAACTTCTAGGTTTTATTAAAAAATATCATTAAAGGAGTTGATGGATCTTCCACTGATTGTCATCATAACCTCAGACAAGCTAGAGGCACAGAGAAGGCTGGGCAAACCTTTCCAGGAACCTGAGATGAAAAGTGCATCCTGAGAGCTGGTCTCCAGAAAAGCATGCCAGTCAGAAGGAATAGCAAGTGGGGTGGCTTGACACAGGTGAGGCACAGGAGGAAGGCCAGACAGTGGCCACATGACAAGGGCAAAGAGGTTTATTCTCAATGTCGTTGGAAGCCACTGGAGGGGTCAGTGTGGATTCTTCTTTTTTCAGGACTGATGTCCTGCTAAAATGAGTATCCCAGTCCCTGTAGTCTCCCACCTGGCACGGCTTTCTGCAGTGGAGCCAAGGCTCTTGATCTTTAGAGAATATGCCCCTTCAAGTTCATTTTTCTTTAAATCAGTTCCTAGCTCTTTAATAAGCTTGTTTGTGCTCATGGATATTAGGAGATGATCTTGACTCGACTTACCTGGGCTCACCTGGACTTCAGAATTCAGGTTAGCTGAGGTTGCTTCACATGTCTTTACCTTGGGGCCCAAGTATTCTTTTGGGGGGAATGTTCTTCTCAGGGGCCATAGGTTCACAAGGACAAGACAAGCCTCTCTAGACCCTTAAGTTCCCCAAACCATCTTTCCCAATGCAATGTTCCTTCCAGCCAAGCAAGTCATGATCCCAAGCTGAATATCAACACATACTTCCTCAATGGGATCACCGCAAGAAAAAAAAGATAATTTATTCTATTACGGGGGAGTGAGACTTAGGGCCAAGATCCAGTCTTCCATAGTCCACCAAATTTGCATTTTTCAGACCTCTTGACAGTATTGTCTGAAGCAATTCCTTTGATGGGAATTCTAGACACCAGTGGGGGCTCCCCCGGGCCTCATGAAAGACATTTTATGTCTCTCAGAACCACTTCTTGGGTAGCCAGAGATGTACAGAGCAATGCTTGCTTGATAGTGAAAAAGGACTGACAGAGAAAGGAAACTAACATTTATTCAGCTCCTATTATGTGCGGGGCATTATGCTGACCTTTGGGAAAGTCATGTTCAGTTTAGGCTAGACAGGTACTTTTATTTCTGCTGCTTTCTAACCCCCTCCCCACCACACTCAAATGACCATCAATAGAAAACTCATGAGATCACAGGGAGTGGAGCCAAAGGCAACAAAGATGAGAGGTAGCAACAATTCTTTGGAGAATTGGAGTGTGAATGGTGCAGTGGATTAAAAATAGCTGAAGCCAGAGTGCCAGCTTGGGGGAAGGGGTTGCCAGTTAGGAGCAAGGGACAGACCCTGGAAGCCTTTAAGAATGGGGAGTACAAAGGTCTTCAGTGGCATGAACTGGGAATAAAGGTGCAAAGAAGAAAACTGGTAGGAAGTCTGTTGAGAGAGGACTTGGATCCCCAGATCATCTTCCTCCTAAATAGCCAAAAAATTACTCCTCTCCCAACCTGGTAGGAAGGTTTGTTTCCTGGAGAAATTAATTGAGGGAGGCCTATGTTCAGTAACATCATGACCAGGAGAGGATGAAGGTAAGGAGATGCTCTAGGAAAAAAGATCTTAGGAGACTGTCTACATTCTGAACTCTTCCCACTCCTGCATTTCCCTACTCCCACAGCTCTGCCAGCCAGGCTTATATTCCCTCAGTGGGAGAATGGAAAATTGTTCTCTGGTAAAAATTATCACAGAGAAAAGATCTGCAGATCTTGACCTTTGAGGATCCCTGTGGACATAGCTGGGCCCTGTCCCATAGGCTAGTCAATGTTGTCAGTTGATAAGCCCTTTCGTGGAATTTCCAGTCTGGTTTTTATGCCTTGCTCCAAAGGATCACCAGACATTTTGGAAAAGCAATGAAAGCAGTGTCCAGATATCAAGGAGGAAAATCTGGAGGAAGAGAAAGCAACATAAGGATCAGAAGAAGATGAGAAAGAAAAATTCCTCTAAAATCTGGAAAGCAATAAGAGATTTGCATTCATGAGATAAGAATAGGATGTTATTTATATATTTTTCCTAAAAGAACAAAGAGAAACAAGAAAGAACTCTTGGAGGTTGAAGCTATTGTTATTGTTTGGATATGAGGGGTCCCCCAAAGCTCCCACTGTTAATGAAGGGGGTAAAATGATTAGTTATGAGAGGTATAATCAAATCGGTGCATTAATACATTTGATGGGCTAATAATTCGAATGGATTACTGGGTGGCAACTGTAGGTGGATGAGCCTGGCTGGCAGAAGTAGGTCACAAATAGGTGCCTGGGGGATATGTATTTTATCCCTGACTCCTTAAATTCTCTGCTTCCTGACCACGATGAGCTGAGCAGCTTTCCTAAGCCATGCCCTTGCACCATGATGTTCTGCCTTACCTCAGACCCAGAGCAATGGAGTTGGCTAACAATGGGTTGAGAATTCTAAAGCTATGAGCCCAAAATAAACTTTTCTCCTCTAAATTGTTCTTGTCCAGTATTTTGGTTACAGTGATGAAAAACTGATCAATGCAGTTATGGTGGTTGATATTTTTTTTAATCAATCAATGGAAGATTGGTGAAACAAAGGTTAGTGGATCTTCAAAAAAGTGAAAGCAAAGCTGGGCATGGTGGTGCAAGCCCATAATCCCAGCACTTAGGGAGGCTGAGACAGGAGAATCGTGAGTTCAAAGCCAACCTCAGCAACGGCGAGGCGCTAATGCAACTCAGTGAGACCCTGTCTCTACATAAAACACAAAATAGGGCTGGGGATGTGACTCAGTGGTTGAGTACCCCTAAGTTCAACCCCTGGTGCCAAAAAAAAAAAAAAGTGAGAGCAGAAGAAAAAAATATCTGAAGGTCAATGGAAGGGACAGGACAAACATATTTGAAGGAAGTTACTGTGTTTTATTGAAACATTAAAATAGTGCTGTGAGATCGTTGTAAGTTTTCCTAGTTTACCAAAGAGGAAACAGGCTCCATGGAGCTCATGTAATCTCCCCAAGATCATGTATGATGGAAAAGCAAAGCTTGAAGTTGAACCCTATCCATGTGACTTCAAAGCCCTGAGAAGAGCAGACTCAGCAGAGCTTTGCTGAGACCGTGGGGTGGAGGCAGGGGGGCTGAGAAAACAGGTGGCTTTGGGGGCATCATATTTTCACCCTCCTGGCATCTGAGTAACTACGATGCTTATGCTTCCATCACCAAAAGCTTTTTGTGATGATATACGAGAGACCTCACCTGTGCTGAACAGAGCCTCCAAAGAGGGTTCTGTCCTCTCCTCATCTGGAATGGCCTGAAATCCTAGTGATTCTTTGTATTGGGATTTTATCTGATAAAGTTATACAGATTCAAAACATCCAGTTATCTTTTTATCAGACTTAGGGCGACATTTTCATAAGACGGCTGTGGGATTGAGGAGACTGGTATACATCAGACCATTCATCCCAGAGCATTAAACCTTGACACGTATTTCAAGTCAGGGGAAGATGTAGT
>PVHX01008631.1:59062-82387 GCA_004024805.1 Geosciurus inauris
GCGATTCTCCTGTCTCAGCCTCCCTGAGTGCTGGGATTACAGGCGTGCGCCACCGCGCCCGGCTCCTCCTTTCTTCGTTGAGGCAGAAGACAGGTCAACCTTGATGGATAGGGCTTAGTGTGGGGACATAGCTCAAACACATGATGGCAATGGGCTTCCAGACACTGAGCTAGAATCACAAAGACTTGGTCCTCAATCTCAGGCAGAGCTGGTGACGTCCCTGCTTGGCTCCAGGGAAGAGCTTTTTCCTGCCCAACTTACATCAAGACTGAAGGCAGAATGGAGCTCAGGGCCCCTGCAAGTAAGTACACTGAGAAAACTAGAAGGAAGAGGAAGGGGCTGAGCTTCGTAGAGCTGGTTCCTCGCCAAACTCATCAAGCTAGAAAGTGGCTAAGCCCTCTGGGAAACAGTGGGTGGAGGGGAGGAGGCTTGTGCTAACAAACACGCAAAGCAGAAGGAAGCAAATATCCACCTAAAGGGTATTCAGGGATGGGAGTGGCACTTGTGGAACACCCAGGAGGCACCCTTTGCAGAGTGGGTATGAAATAGCCACAGGGTATAGTTTTTCTTTTTCTTTTTATTGTTTTTTTTAGTTGTCAATGGACCTTTATTTTATTTATTTATATGTGGTGCTGAAAATCGAACCCAGTGTCTCACACATGCTAGGCAAGTGCTCTACCACTGAGCCACAACCCCAGCCCAGGGGTATAGTTTTTCTTTTGCCCCCTCCTGAACTAAATTTTGATAAACATTTGACAAGTTGGGAGTGATCCATTCCTAACTTTTCCTACCAGTAGCTGGGAATCTTGTGGCTTGAAGATGTCACTGTGTCATTCCCGGGCATGCCATCATCCTCTTGGGTCTAGCTGGTCTGTCAGAGAGCTAGGCATAGCACCAACTGTTCTGTTCACCTTCCAGGGTCACTGTGGGATCAAAGTGCTGTTATACCAAAAAAAAAAAAAAAAAAAAAACACCAAATATTGCAGAGGATTGTCCCAGTGATGTCTATAGCAACAATTTGATCCTGGGGACCTCCTCTCTCCACAAGGTGCCTCTTTGTCTCTGATCCACAGGATATTCAGCCGAGAGCCTCCATGGCTTCCTGCATGGCAGGCCTGCCCTCCTCTGTCTTCTACTTGTGCCCTGCCTCTTCATGCCTCTACCCGTGGTTATAAGCAGCACCTGCCCAGCTACAATCTGAAAGAAAGACAAAGATCTTTAAAAAAAAAATGGAAAGAAAAAAAAATTCCACACCTTTTGCTTAGAAATGGCACAGCCAAAGAGGTCTTAAGACACAGTGATTAACTTTCTCCAAAAGCCAGTGCACCTGGGAATACACAGCAAGGCACAATAGGCTGAGCAAATATTAGACAAATATCACTTTTCTGCATTGCCCACTTTGCTGGAGATGAATGGATTGACTTTTCAAACACTGCAAGAGTGAACCAGTCAGCCTGGATTTGAGATTAACAGTGCATGCCTTTCTTTTATTTTCTGGCCCTCTCCCCTTTTTTTAATTTCTAGAGCAAATGTATACAAATATTTATCTAAAATTGAGGCCTGCAGAAAAGCAAGTTGTATGAATAATTAATGATCAAAGCCATTATGTGCCTGATGTGGGTGACTCTGTTCCCTTTCATTTTGTGGCCCAGAGCCCCTGTTAGTCCCAACTTGGCCTTGTGGCCCAGGAACACCTGGGGAAGGCTCTGGTGCTGCTCTGGCACAAAGATGGTGATCTCCACAGCTATTGCCCCTCTGGCCAGTGCTGGGGTAAGAGAGGGTGGGCAAGGTCCTGGAGACTGCAGGCGCCAGAGGGCCTGGAGGTACATGCACGTCCTCAAGAAAGAGCCAGGTATCTGTCAGTGTGCTTAGATTAGATGTGAGAAAGCATTTTATAGTGGATTCTGTCTGAACTGGAAATAAAGGGGATAAAGAAGGCTATGGAATTGCTCCCCGAGGTGCAATAGGAGAAAGCAGAGTGAAGTGGGGTGGATCAAGGTGTAGCCCACAAAGGAAAGGAAGTTTGTCTTGAAGCAGGGACATGCTCTATGTGATCTTTCAGTGTCCATGCCTGCTCAAACTAGAATCCTAAGAGTTCAGTGTCAGATGGCACTTCTGAGGTCTTGGTACTTTATCAGCAGTTGAGGAAACGAAGCCCAGAGATGTGAAGGGGCTTTCCAGGTGGCCCATAGAAAGGCAGTGGCAAAGCTGGCATTGCATGCTTGTCCTGGCTCGGTCTGCTCAGCTGGGTCTCTGGCTTTCATGCTTCTTGGACTCAGCTCTCTCTGAGTCTCAGCACTGGCTGGCCATGCCCTGAACAGACTAATACCCAGGTCAGGCTCTGCCTGCTGTCTTACTGGGAATATTGGTGTGGCCTGGACCACCCCAAATGAGGCTATGCATCCCAGCCTGATGTCACTCTATGCATGTGTATCTCCTTCTGTACGAAGCTAAGACGCTGGCTACATCCATATCTTAGCTCACTGCTCCCAATCCTGGCACCAGTTTCTTCTCTTTTCCCACTGCCTAAGCAAAGGTCTCAGCATGACTCTTTAAAAATTATTATTACAAATATTAGCTTGTATTAATTGCACAAATTAATGGGTTTCATTGTGACATTTCCATACATCTGGCATGTCTTTCAGATGAGTCTCTTGCATTAGCATGTGTAGGACCAGGATTTCCTCTTTGCTCCAGGCTCCATTTGATGGTGGTCACCATGATCTGACATTTTCATTTTTCCTGCCTGGGGAAGAGGGATTTTTATCTTGTCTCTGGAAGAAGGAGTGACAGGAAAGCCAGAGCAGCCAGGGCTGAAAGACAGACTGTGGTTTCTCATCATTAGAAAAATTAAAGTATACAGACAGAAATGTGGTTTTGCTTCATAACTGTATCCTGTCAACTAAATATTTCATTTAGACCTAATGCCTGAGCCAAATGAGAATCTCGAGCAAAACTGCACTATTAGAATACACTTAATTATTGATTCAGCCAGGCAAAAAATAAAAAATAAAGAAACCGGGTGGTACTCTAATTCCTCTTATCAAGCATCTCGAGTGCTAATATGCACTTGAACAGCTGCTATTATCCTGGGGAGCCCACAGCCTTCAGCTGCAAAATGTGCAACTTCACACCAGCCACATGGAGCCAGACTGAAGGAAATGACAGAAATATCCTCTTTCTCTAGCTTGGGGAGGGCGAGGCAGAGGCCCCATGGCTAGCTCCAAGAGGGGAGCCTCCCCCAGACCACTTTCCAACTTCATTTCTTTCTTTTGTGTGTGTGTGGGGGTGGGGGTGGGAAGAGCCAGGTCATCATAAGTCTAGAAGTTACTAGATTATTACATGGGTTTCTAGCATGAAAATTTTGGATATTTACAAAATGTTTTTATTTTATGCTGTCTTGTATTTCTTCACTTTTTAAGAATAGTGAAGTAATGATTCTAGCATTATATAAACTCCAGAGGATCTCTAAAGCCACCTTCTCATTTATACAGTGCAGGTTACTAAGGCTATGGAGGCTGAAGTGACTTGCCTGTGGTTACTTGGAATTAGTGGGAGTGACAGAATTAAAACTCAAGTTTCATCTAAATTATTTTGAGGAGAGGAAAGAGAGTAGAGTCTGGGAGGAAGAGGAGCATTGGTAACCAGCATTGGTAATCAGGGAGATGTGGTGTGATTATATAATGTCTGTAGGAAGACAATATTTGAATGTCAGAATCAGAAATGTATTGAAAATGCAACTTTATTTTATGCCTATTTTTGCTATCCATATTGTATCATTTCCCTTTTACATGCTTATTATTTTAACCACTAAAATTTATATATAATTCTCCTATCCATTTACCTATTCTTCATTCCACTCAGCAAACCACTATTCCACTTAGCTATCATTTTATTTATCTTTCCATCCACCCATCCTCCTATTATATATCCTTCCTTCCTTCTTTCCTTTCTTCTTCCTTCCTTCCTTCATTCCATTCTTCCTTCCTTCTTTCCTTCCATTCTTCCATCCTTCCGTTACTCATGTCTCTTTCCATTCATCCTTCCATATATCCAAGAAGTACTCATTGAGGTCCTACCATGTGCGAGATGTTGAAAACTAAATGTTCTGAAGTAAAATTGTGGGGTAAGGACAGTCTTTCTACAAGCTCCCTGGGGAAAGATGCTTTTGAGTCCTCTAACAGAACCAAATTGTGGATTTTTATGAACAATGTGTACTCAGTGATATATTTATGACCAAAGTTAAGGAAACTTAAGTCTTCTGAAGAAAAATATGACAGAATTTGAAAGTTGAAGGAATCCTCAGAAGCCATCTGTCCCTTTCTTTCTTTCAAGGTAGCCCTTGACCTAAATTCTACTGTGTAGTTAAAATGGCCTCTTCAGTGGTCCCACAAATGATGCTGATTCCTGGCTCTTTTCCTCTCGTCAGTTACCCCAGGGCTAAGATTTCCCAGCACATTGGGACAAGCTGGTCACCCTGATCCTTTTATTCTCATAGATCCTTCAATCTGGATTGTAACTTTCTTATTTCTGTCTGTACAAATTCTTCTTAGCTCAAATCCCACTCTTTTTAAAATGATTTACCTAGCTATTTATCTTTCTTTAAAATTTCATTGCAATTGGAGTCACTGCAAGCTCACTTGTGTGTGTATAGTGAGGCTGTATTAGTCAATCTTCTTTAGTAGTTATGCACATCACTGTGGAATCTCTATGTTTTAGTCAGTTTTTCATTGCTGTGACCAAAAGACCTGACAAGAACATCTTAGAGGAGGAAAAGTTTATTTTGGCTCACAGTTTCAGAGGTTCAGTTCATAGTTAGGTGACCACAGCTCTAGATCCATAATAAGGCAGAACATCATGGTTCATGAGAACCAGGAAGTTGACAGAGCTTGTATGCAAGGAGCCAGTCAGGGATGATATAATTCTCCTGGGCACATCCTCAGTAACCCGCCTCCTGCAGTCACACCTCACCTGCCTATAGTTACCACCCATTAATTCATTCAAAGTATTCACCCTTCAAATGGATTAATCCACTGATTAAGTTACAGCTCTCATAATCTAATCTTTTCACCTCTGAATATTCCTTCATTGTTTCACACATGAGCATTCAGGAGACACTTCATATTCAAACCATACTACTCTAACAACAGTGGAAACTTCTTAGGGGCAGAGACTGGGCTTACCTGCTGTCTTATCTTGCAGACAGAAATTTCTCTATTCTGTCTAAACTAATTCCCTTCTCTAAAATTTAAGCCTTGTACTTCTTAAACTGTTTCCTCAGAAAAGATTGATAGGGAGTCAGTTTCCCTCCAGTACTGATTCTTCCAAAACATGAAGCCAATGTCTAAAATCTCTCCAAACCATTCTTTCTTTCTTGGAAGTATCTTCCCTTTTCTCTGTCCCCCAAGTCACCATTTACCTTTCATATTGTCCCTTGATTTTCTTCCCATTGTTCTTCAATACAGAGCCCAGACAGGACATGTTACCTGAAGGGACACTGGCCATTTACACTGTCCATGTCTGGTTTGAAGAGTTCTGTGGTTGCTGTGAGACTGGGAGTCCCATTGGCCCAGTGCTGATGAGCCTCATCACACAGGCCTGTGAAAGGGGAAGAGGCCTGGGGAGGTCATCCAGATAGCACTCTGTCTTTCAAAAAGACTGGCATGCAAGGACCCAGTTTCTCTTTGGAAATCTCCAGTTCCTGTCACCAGCAGGGCCTGTGATCACTGGCTTTGCCCTGACAGTCACTTTGGCTGCCAAGGGGAGTGCTGCAGCTTCTTTGTGTGCCGACGTAAAAGAAAATGTTCACAGAGGCCTAGGGAATGCACCAAGCAACCAGCAGTTTGTGTGTTAAGGAAAACAACTTTAGAGAGTCAGAGGATGGAAAATAGGAAATCGATGGCATGTGAAGACTGGACAGAGCACTTAGGACTAGGAACCTGGCTCTTGCCCGTGGCTGGTTTGTTAATGTGAGTTGTGGTCTAGATTTCGTTCTCTCTCCTCCTGGAAGATGGTATTCTCTTGAACACCCTCCCATTTTTAAATCATGAGAAGCAGCTATGGAAGCAGTTAGGGTTATGCACGTGTGGTTGGTACAAAAAGGGCTATGTAGATTTTGCCTCCCTATGTCCACTCCTCCCAGCATTGGCAGCAGTATGATTTTCTATCCCCTAAATTCGGTCTGATGTTTTAAAGATCTGTTTCAGCAATAAAATGCAGTCAAAATGATAGGTGTCAATTCCAAGCCGAGACTCTAAGAGTTTTTGGATGCTTCTGTTCTCTTTCCTGAAGAAGGCATTGCATCTGGAAAGCCTGCGCTAGCCTGCAGGATAATGGGAAAGACGCGGCCTAGTCACTTGCTGCCACTGCCAATAACCAATCACTAGGTATGGGAGTGAGACATCTCCGACCAGCCAACCCTCATCTTACCCACCAGCTGACCACAATCACGTGAGAGACTCCAATCGAGACCAACCAAGCATAGTCCAAACCAGCAAAATCTCTCAGCTGACTTGGTGGGCTTGTCGACAATAATAATTGTTGACTGTTTTATGCCACTGGGCTTGGGGTGGTTTGCAGTAGTTAAATTATACAGAGCTTGAGAAGGGGGAAGAAAGTGATATTGCTTCTGCTATGGTTTAGATCTGGAGCATCCCTCAAAGATGCACATGTTGGAGGCTTGCTTGCCCGCCTATGGTGCTACTGGGAGGCAGAGGAACCTTGGTGAAGTGGGGCCCAGGGGGGAGGAAGTGAGGTCACCAGAAGCATGCTGTTGAAGGCACCTTCTTGTTTTTCTTTCTTTGCTTCCCTCCACTATAGGCTGAGCACTTTCCTTTGTCATGTGCTCCTACCATGATGTACTGTGCCACCACCCACCCAAAAGCAACAGGCCAACTGACCATGGACTGAAACCTCCAAAACTGTGAGCCAAAATCTTTCCTCCTTTTAAGTTGATTATCTCATGTATTTTGTCATAGAAACGGAAGAGTAACTGATATAACTTGCTAGAATTCAAGGGTGTTAGGATGAATCTGGTTTTTTATTACACAGAGGACTCCCCATAATCCAGAGTCTTCTCATAGCTTTGGCCATACTTTTGGCCACTAATACCCACATTTCCCAGCCTCCCAACCTTTCTCCACACTTATGCACATATATGCACTGTTCTGTCCTGAGCTCCATGTCCTGTTTAAACTCTTGCTCTGAATTCTGGTTAACCTTCCTAGAACATTGCCTCATTCCTCTTTTCCTTTTGCCTGTCTAATTCCTACTTAATCCTTGGCTTTTTGGCTCGGCTGTCACTTCCATCCACCCTTACTTTATCTCTGCTTTCCAGTTCTCTTAATTTTCGTCTATCACTTACAACATTATATTGAGATTTGGATGTTCTTTCAAGGATCAGGTCCTCTAGTTCAAAAAATACCCATGTCTGGGCCTTCACTCAGAAAAATTAAACCCTGGGCATCCATATATTTTAAAGCACCCAACTGAATTTCATGGGCAGTCAGAGCTGAACCACAGCATCTCTAGTCTCTTTGAAGAACCATGTGTGTGAGAGCACGCCCCCCCACCCCCACCTCTGTAGCCTCAGCTCTCTTATCCCTCATCTTGCTTTGACCCTCTGCTCCCATTGGTACCAACTGCTGCCTGGAGCTCCAGGGTGACTCCCTCTTGGTGCCAGGTTCTACTGTTACTCTGGTCTCCACAGAGAAGTAAAGTGAAAAACATTATGTTTCTTTTTGTTGCCCTCTCCAACAACTTCCACAAAACCACCAACAAAGGCTATTTCCTATAATGCATTTTATAGAAGAGGCATAGAGAAATGCAGGGGGTAGAATATGGCAAAGCTCTGAAAATGAACACTGGCTTGGTCTTAAAAGTCCTTTGGATGCTCCCACCAACATTAGCTTCCCTGATTTTTGATTCTTCTGAGTAATGACTTCTCTCTTTTCTCCAAAGACACTTGACTTTTGCAACATATTTCCATTCTTGCCTCTTGACTCTTTCCACTAGGGCTACCTATATAGACTAAAATATCTCTATATCACAGAGCAATTCCTTGATTCACTCCCCCTCCTGGCAGGCCAGGCCCTGGGGACTGTCTGTTCATCACATATGGCTCTTTGAGGTATATTGCTAAATAGAAGACAGTTCTCCAATTTCAGGAGTTTGCCTCAAGCTTTATCACAAGTTGTTTTTACCCCTGATACCATGATTTTTTTTACCCCTGATACCGACCCCATGATTTTTGCCTGTTTACTTGTCTGCCCCCTGAGTAGATAGCAAACTACTTGAGAGCTGGTTCCATATTGGCCATACCCACAATGTGTTCTAAGGCTGAGCAGAGACATATAGTAGTGCTTAGCAAATGCTTGCTGGGCAAAGGATTCATGAATGAAAGAATGCAAGGATCCCCTGACCAGTATGAAGCTGGGGCAAATGTGGCTAAACATGTGGGAGGGACAAACCTTGATGAAGGAGTCCTTGGAGAACACCAAGGATCAAAAAGTAGAGAAATCTCCTGCTTCATCATCAAATCTACATGGACCAAGTTCAGTTTGAAACAAGACAGGCTAAAGTGTCCTAAGCGGAATTGCTTAGAATAAAGTGATGAGGAAGAGGGGTGACAGCAGGTCAGAGTGTCAGACAGGAACAGGGGGCAGGGCATGGGAGTCCTTGGGCTCTATGCCACGTAGTGTAGGACTGGGTCAGGGGTTTAATAAAACATTGCCAAGGAGGGAGAGTGGAAGCCAATTTAGCCATTTCAGAATTATTTACCTCTCCTTTAGTAAGACCTCAGATGTGTGCACACACACATTCATGCATACTTAAGTATAGACCACACACACACACACACAATCACAATCACACATACTTCTGTGTGGACTGCTTGGATCAGACTTTTATGACCAGGTGTGAAAATGTCAGTAGCTTCAAGATTCAGCTGATGGTAAAACCAACTTTCTTCTTCTAGGGAAGTCCTGTGATGTGGTAGTTCAGAGACTGGGTTTTGGAGTCAGACCATCTACTCTGCTGGTTCCTCCCCCTCAGTAGTTGTGCAACCTTAGGATGAGGAAACTGTAGGAGTTTGATTTCCTCAACTCTACCAGTAGAATAACAATACCTAATGCATAGGTTTATTAGAAGCATTAAATAAAATAAAATACTCTGTTGCATGTACTTAGCATAGTCTCTGGCACTCAATAAAATAAAGCATTTATTAGTGGGAATGTTCAACAGATAATTCCTGACTGCAAACACTGGGTCCAGTGGTTTGCTAGGCTGATGGATGTGAGGAACATGATCATAGTCACAGGTGTTTGCAACTAAAGATGCCCCTCATATTTTTCCCCTGTATGTACTGCCTCAGGTCAGGAGGTGGTGGCAATTGAGGTGCATCCTAAGTGTCCCATCCAGGTGTTTAAAAACTTGCTCTTTCAATTGCGCTGCTGATTCTGGGCTGGGAGAAGGAAAAGACACTGCCTTGCAGGAGGCAGAATCATCTGCAGAACAGTCCATCCGGCACAGACCATTCGGCTGCATCCCAGGTTTTCCTAGGAGATTTCCCCACCATCCAAAAACCGATGAGGTCTGACCTTGCAAGATGGGATGAGCTCCCAGCCCGGAGCAGTGTGACTGTAGCTGAGGACGGGCCCATTCATAACCCAAGCACAGACAGACCCGTTAGCGACATTGCTGCGGGCGGGCTATTACTTACAATGTAGTTAGTGTCGCTTAACCAGAATGGATGGGCTGCAGTATTTGAGAGAAGAGCCCTAAATCTGACGGAGAGGAAAATAAGTTACAGCACTGGTGGGCTGGTCTAGGGAAGCAGGGGACAGAAACGGGGTTACGACTAAAGACAGGTCCTCCCTACTCAATGCAATTGTTTTTCTCTTTTGCTAAAATGTTCAAGATTAAAGCCTCAAGGGAGGAATCTGAGGTGAGATTAAATCATCGCTCAGGGAAAAATGGACAAGGCTGCAGTGAAAATAAGAACTCTACGGGAAAAAGAGCAACAGGGGTTAAGGACAGTGAAAAGAATGTCCATGGGGAGGTGGCAGTGGAAACTGTAACTGGATATTTTTCTAAGGCCTGGTGTCCATGCAGCTAGTCAAGTTCTGCCGTCTTAAGGGTCTTCTCCACAGTCTTCAAAGTTCAAGATAAGCCTTTCCTAAAAACCATCAAAGTTGTCCTTACCCTCAGCTGAAAAAAATTCCTTTTCAAACTGTCAAGTTCTAAGACCCACCATGATTTCTTTTCTCTTGTGAAGTTCTTTTGCTGATGGAGACCACCCAGAAAGATATGGGTAGATAAATTTTTTATTCTCTCCTGACCTTGCCCCTTTTCTAGGTTCCTTGAAAATCATCAGCAATGTCAAAGGCACAAGAAAAATATATCTGAACACATCTCCTTAGAAACATTTGGAACACATCTCCTTAGAAACATCTGGATCCAGCCAGATCCCTGATAGGACATCCCAGTGGATCCTAGACCACCAGCCCTCAGCTCAAGTCCCATCTACCCAGGAAAGTCTTTCATGAGCTCCCAGACCCACGATGCTTTCTTCTGCATGTATCCCAGTAACAATTTCCTTCCAAAGACTACCCGTGAACTTGACCCTTTTAATAGCAGAGATAGCTAGCTTCTTTGCTGGAGATTTGGTGATACAAAGATTCATCATGGATTCTAATTTCTTAGCCTCTCTTGAAGCTAGGAAAGGCCATATGGCTAAAATTCTTACCAATGGAATGTGAGCGGAAGTGGCATGCCCCACTTTCAAGTCCTGGAGCTTAAGAGCCTCTCTCTTCCCATTCACCAGCTGAATGCAGAGGATTCCATATCCATAAGTAATAATAGAGACACAATACTGAAGAGTATCCCAAAACTGATGGGATCTTCTGTAGGGAGTTGATTCAGCTTCAGTCAAAAATCTATAATCTTTGAGCTGTCAAACTTATACCTATGTCTCTGATTCTTGGTATACAATGGATTCACCCTAACATCTATTTCATAGAGTGGTTGTGATTATTGAGAAAATGTGTGCAAAGTATTTAGCACCATGCACTTTCAGTAAAGACTGTTTCCCTGCCCTCTTTCTTTTTCTAGACTTGCAAATCAATAGAGAATTTTGTCCCAGGAGTCAAATGATTGAATTTTTTGTTTCACTAGCTTCACTACTAAATAGCAAACTGACCTTGGATGGGTCATTTTATCTTAATCTCTCATTTTTTCAACCTATAAAAATGGGATGATAATTTCACAGAACTCTTGTAAGGATCAAAAGGGAAAATTTTTGAAAGGTGTTAGGATGTAGAATTAAAAGAGGGAGATCTGTTGAAAGGTTTTCTATCCCAGTCTTCTACAAGATATTTACCAAGGCTCAGCCTAGAACTTACATGAATGGAAAAATCACAATGTTTCATTGTTGGCAGTCACAAAAATGCTTTATAAAAATTACATTTAAAATTTATTTAACAAATATTGTATAGAATTCCAATTATCTTCCCAATCACCATGTTTTCCTGTAATATAGCAGTAAACCAAACAAACATGGTGCCTTCCTGATGAACATACATTGGGTGCAGATTTAGAAAGATTTTCCATTCACTAAAGTGAATTGGACTTCGTATAACTTCTACCCATTGAGCAGTGCAGCCCCCTAGGTCAATAAGCACTATACACACACACACACACACACACACACACACACATACACTCACTCACACCTCAATTCCAGCTCACTCATGAGCTGCATGAGTAGGATGAGTGAAGTGTCCTTCTTCTTCATCTATCCCCTAGATATTTGAGAGGCAAGAAATGTGTATATGGTCCTGGAGTTACTCTTTTCAAGAAATAATATAATAAGGTAACACTAGCTGCTATAACAAATGAGCACTCTCCTATCTGGCTTAACACAATATTTGTTTTCTCATTCTACTAATGGTCACTGCTGGAAGCCCTTCCAAATGGTAATTAGGGTCCAGGACTCTTCAGTATTGTGTCTCTATTATTACTTAGGGATATGCAATCCTCTGCATTCAGCTGGTGAATGGGAAGAGAGAGGCTCTTAAGCTCCAGGACTTGAAAGTGGGGCACGCCACTTCCACTCACATTCCATTGGCAAGAATTCTAGCCATATGGCCTTTCCTAGCTTCAAGAGAGGCTAAGAAATTAGAATCCACAGTTGGGCAGCTCTTTGTATCATCAAATCTCCAGCAAAGAAGCTAGCTATCTCTGCCATTAAAAGGATCAAGTTCATGGTAATAAGAGTAATGTGCATTTGAAGGTGACACTGGTGGTCTTTGGAAGGAAATTGTCAGTGGGATACATTCTTTTTCATTTTACGGAGCTCTTTCCAGCCTTTTCCCACCAAATTTGCAGCCATGAATTTATCTTTCTCTCCACATTGTGAGACAGTTGAAACCAAGCAGAGGGAATGTCTGGGGCAGCAGAATTCGAGAGTGAAGAGTGAAGTAGGGATTGGCCCTTTTTTATCCTGACCTCTAAGATAGGTATGTGGGACAGAAATGCCTGGTCAGGGAGGAATTAAAGGGCAAGGACTTTAAGAAAGAAGATGAGTAAAGAGGTGAATTTAGGAAAGTTAGAACAGCCAGGTGGGATGCATAGGGTCCTACACTTCTGTGTGGTCCTGGGACTAGGTAAGCTTAGAAGAACCTACAATCCATTTCCCATTTTTTCCCCACTCCTTCCCTTTCTGCTCTGTGACCTTGATCAACTGAGTCCTTTACAAAACAAAATCTGTTTAAATATCTATGGGATCTGGTGTCTTTTGAGTAAGAAAAGTAGAATAGATGGTATTCAGAATGGGACAGGGGTAGTCTCATTCTTTTGTTTTAGGATGAGCATTAGCCAACACCTTCAATCTGAAATAACCATAAGTAAGGAAGAGCCACCAGCAGATAATGTCAGAGCTTGAGAGATATAAACCCAGTACTCCCTGTGCTTATCTCCTCAAAGCAATAATGAGATACATCCTACAAGCCATGGGTTTAGAGCTCACTGTGTTCTGTGCTCTTGTGATTACTATTATTTCAAATGTGGCACTGGAGAGGAGCACAATTATCCCGATGTGTGTGGATAGTTCAGTGCACAATAGGTGGAGATTATTAACTCTCTTATTCAGGACACTACATTTCTAATAATGTTACATTAGTTTTGTTGAAAGTCATGTACCATGCTATTCCATAATGAGCTTACAGTCAACTAATCCCCTATGGCTTTGTTTTACATGAATTTCTGGAAAACCAAGACTTCCTCATTCTATATACACAATTAATTTTGGATCTAAAAGTGTACCTTAAGTATATCTGATAAACTTGATATTGGATGTTCCATCCCATCCTTCTAATCTGTTTTTTGAATCTAGAATTGCCACTCAGAGTCATTAGCTATCCCTCCCAGTTGGGTGCCATCTGCAACCTTGATAAGCAAGCTTTCTACGAGGCTTAGACAGACATTGGTGATGGTTAAGTTTCAGCAGATCACTATTTTGCATAGACTATTGTTCAAATGAGCTTGTATCCCTTTGCACATATTATTTAATGAAAGGAAAATTAGTAGGCCAGTCAGTTTATGGATGAGCTATTGCCTACTGATAAGGTGACATCAAAAATTAGCTATGTCTCTATTTTACACTTGTATTTCTCCTGCGAGGTGGATGAAAATAGCAGAAAAATGCTTTTTGGTGCTGGTTAAAATTTTTGTTCTTGTTTGAAGGATAATAGATATCTAATAGACATCATTATCTTCAAATATTCAAAGAAAACTTGTTTTCCCATCCAAATCAACTCTACCTTTAGTCAGCTTTATCTCAGAAAATGGAAATTCCGTTCTTTCAGTTGCTCAGTCCACAAAACCTTGGTGTCATCGATAAGTCTTATTTTTCTCTTTCAACCGTCAACAAATATTTTGGGCTCAAACTTTCATCACTACAACTGCCACCACCCGAGCCCAAGCCGCCACCCTCTCTTGCATGGATCATGGCTGGAGCCTCTTTCCTCATTCTCCAACTACATTCTCCTCAGCAGCAGAAGCAATTCTTTAGGAAACTAAGCAGATCATGCCACTCCTCTACCCAAAGCCTCCAATAGCTCCCAGTTCACTCAGAAGAAAGTCCAAATGACCTACAACAGTCTACAGCATCCCTTCTGGTCCCAACCTCCCCCTGTGCTCCCCTTTGCTCATGAACCTCAACCGCAGGTCTCATTGTCCCTGGACCATCCCAGGCAAAAGCTCACTTCCTGCAGGTCGTATGTTACCTTTTCCTAGGATCGTCCCCAGCCATCCTGTATAGAATCGCATACCTCTCCCCCTCCCCAATTTTTCCCCCTCCTTATTATTCTATTTTATTTTTTCCCTTAGCATTTAGTGCTATATGGCACAATACATGAAATTCTGGTTTATTGTCTATCTCCTGCTGCTAGAATATAAACTGCATAAGGGCAAGGGCTTTGTTCTGCTTACTACTGTACCCCAGTGTGTAGAACGTGCCTAACACATAGAAAACCTCCAGTAACTATTTGTGGAATGAATGAGCAGATGACACTGGGTTAGATTTCAAGTTACCTATCTGGTTTCAGTTTCCCCAGCTATAATATATTTGTTCAGTGGATTTCAAACTTATTTTCCCCTAATACTAGAGAATGGTTTGCTTCTTTTCAGTGAATACATATACCTTCACAGAACTCAAATAGATAATTTCAATCAGAAAAGCTCCACTTTTAATTACAATAATTAACTATAGTATAGTGAGTGTTTCTTGTTGAAATGAGGGTAGAAAATAAATCCAAGACCCACTCCTCATCACTGTGTCTGCTCCAGTTTCCTCACAAATTTTAAAACCACAAGACCGAAATACTCTATAATTTGATCACTATAATGCCTATGAGTTACCAGAATTCATTACTAAGAATAACTGTGGTAGTTCATCATTTAGGAGACTTTTTTTCTTGAAAAAAAGAGGAAGCAATCATCTTTTAAACAGCATTTGAGCTCAGGTCTCACTTCTTCTCTTTTCCTCCCTCCCAGCACTGAGGTGGTGGGATGGATTAGATGATCTCTGAAGGTCTTGTTTTAGGATGAAGATTATGTGATGAAACATGAGTAGCAGGTGCTGCCAGAATGGGCCTTCCTGCCCTGGATGGGATAAAGGAGCCATGGGCTTTAGGGGAAGATGAAACTGGAAATTTTAATGGGACTCAACCCATTGCTGAAATGGAGGAACATCAAGTCTCCCAAATTAAATGTGGATTCAATTAGGAATTTCACTGAAATTTCAAATTACAACCATTTTTCCCCTTAAACGACAGAATTATATGGCGTTGTGGAGGAACTGACAGGTAATTTGGGAAACTAAAGGTTCCTTGGACTCTGTAGTTAATGGGGAGTTTAGCACCAATTCCTGTGTAATTTGCACTTCTGAGAAGCAGAATTATTATAAAGTCAGACATCTCCAGCACTTTCAACTCTTGGATCTGCCGGGCTCTAAGATGACCAGGAATGTAGAAGGACCAAGGTCAGAGGTTGCCATTTCAATATCTGAAGCTGCCCTGCTCCCCCAAACTGGCATTTGAACTGAAGAGTTGAAAATTGGAGGTGACATTCAGAAGTCTCTGAAAATTATAACCCTGACTTCCTCCTTGAAAAGCTTATCTGAATCCTAGCTTATCCTTTGATGAGGTTACTGAAAAAGCACTCTGCTCTGAGCTCTTGAAAGATAACAGTGAGCGCAAGTGAGGCCTGGCTGTATCCCTTGGGGGAAAACAGTGGCAGATGTAACAAGCAGGGGACATTAATTAAAGAGCCTGGGCAACTTTCTGGGGATAAGGGAGTCTGCCCCTTAAACCTCTTCTCCCTGGGCTCCTCCTGGGAGTGGCGCCCTGAGCAACGGGGCCCCATTAGTAGATGCTCCCTCCTGCCGCTGCTGCCGCAGGAAGCAGCATTTGTGCCTAGAATGGGGTCACTACCAGGGCATGGCCTCCCCTGCTCCTCAGCTGGCTGCCCTGCTTGTCTTTCTGTCCAACAGGGATGGAAGCGAGGAGATGCAGGGCTAAAGAGGCCTCCTTTCCAGTCATCCAACATGTCCCAGCGGTCCTGCCGCTCAGGCCCCCATCAGTGCTGGAACAAATACTCCCTCTGCTTTGAGATGCAATTGGAGTTGTCGCTGACTATTGTTGCCCATGCTGGCTTCCCCTTTTTCTGAACTCCATACTGCTTAGGGTCCCTCACTATTTTGGCTCTTCTCAGAATGGCTTGTGGGTTTCTGAAATTTCCAGCTAGGTGGTAGGGCCCACAAAAACAGAGACTATGTCTTATACTTTTACTGCTTCCCAAGCTCCTTGCATGTTGCTGAATGTATAAGAATCTCATTAAATACTGTGTTCCCGAAGCAAGTGTGCAAGGAGAGTGTTCTTTCTGTAAGTGTGTCCTGGTAAGGAGGAGCCAGCTGGGCAGAACTGGTTCCTCTGCTCCTGCTGGTTGTGTGACTGTGGATAAATGAATTTATCCTTGTCAGCCTCAGTTTCTTTACCTGTCATGAGAGGTAGAAAAGCCAGCCTTGCCTATTTTCTAGCATAGTTTTAGTGGTTAAAGGATTAAAGTAATATTTTTGAATATTGGTCAAAATTATGATTTTTTTGTTTATAAATACATAGGATTTAGGAGAGATTTTAAGACAGCTCTCTTGTTTTTAAAGATAATATAATAATTTATGATTTAAAATTTTCTTCATCATTCAATCAATATGCAGTGAGTACCCTCTGTGTGCAGACAGAGTATTGTGTTACCTGTAAGGGATAAAAGGATGAATCTCAGCCATGCTCCTGCCCCATGATCTTACACTTTAGTGAGAACAATAAGGCTGATAGACAACTAATAGATGAAATAAATGCTTTTTTATGTAAGAAAAATTGTTATATCGTTATGTCTATTATTATGCATCTTATTCTAGTTGCACTAATTCTGCAACTATGTACCTATATGATTCCAAAAGTGTCAAGCCACACACAAAAAATCTGTTTCTGTTCCTTGTAAAACAAATCCACTTGATCTGTAGGTTGTTTTACTATATTAAAACAAGGGGTTATTTGGGGGAAGAAACAAACATCTTTCTCTACTAAGAATCTATATGGGGAAAGGATGGCTTTCGGAAATTCACAACCAAGTGCACAAGTCTGTGGGCAGCTGAAGTGACATCCTCAGACCTGATACCCACATTCAAACAAATCCCCTGGAGGCCAAGAAGCATCTACAGTGGAAGCAGGGCCGGCGTGGAGGGCTCAGTGCTAAGGAAGGGTTGCAGAAGAGCAGGAGGCACCACAGGGGCTGATTGGAAGCAAAGACTTCTCCAAGCCGAGAGTCCAAGTTGAGCAGTAAACAATCATTGACTTTGCAAACACTGCGTTCTTTCCCAAACCAAAGAGTAATCTTCTTATGTGCACAGTGTGGAAAGGACAGTCGGTCCCAGGATGGTCTTTTCAGCCACGGCCACACACACAGATAACAGTTATTATAGTACCACCATTCTCTAAAACAAATGACAGATAAATACGAATCTGGGTAGCTCACACATGGATGCACTGTCTTCATAAAGTCCTTGTGGAATATAAAACTTGAATAACCCTGGTCTCAGGTATGGCAGGAAAAAAATCTGTAAATAATGTTTTAAAACAAATGCACTAAAGTTTATGGAAACTGTACTATTCATTGATATTGTATAAAATTGGCTGTCTTTATGCAAAGAGTCAATCTTGTTCTCCCTAAAATGCCTAGAAAGGTGTCTGGAAATAGTAGGTGTCAAATTAATTTTATAAAGTTGTACCTAAATATTGTTAAAGTAGTGAGATCAGCAGTGAAACATTCAGTCATTTGATTCTGTTAAACACAAATCAATGGGATTGGCTATTCATTTTTTCCTTCATCAGAAGCTTAGCCCCATGAGATTGGATTTCATCTCTTTTGTCCATTTATGTATGTTCAGTGCCTAGAACAGTGTTTGGCACAAAGTAGGCTCCTCATAAATATTTATTTAGTGAATGACTGAATGGATAAATTTGTTGACTGAGAGAATTGATTTCAAGTCACTATTAACAACTAAGGCAGCTTCTGTACTAGGTGAACCGAAATGCATATTAGCTATGCAAGGAAAGTTCATTCTTTTATTCATTTATTCTCCATTTATTTAGTTATTTATTCATTCATTCAAAAACCAGCTATTTAGCATTGACAATGTGCAAGTCGCTATGGTGAAAGATACAAAGTCGCATTATGGGAGACACAAAAGATGGACAGGAAACATTTTCCTCCATTAGAGAAGGGATAAGTGTGTTTATGTTGCGGAGAAGCCGTGACCACAAGGAACAATTGGATAAGAGCTGAATTAGAAAGATAGCCTCTCAAGTTCCCTTAATTCTGAGATTCCAGGATATCATGATTAAAGTGCTGATTTCAGATAGTTTCTATGCTACATACAGCCTGATGTTATTGAGACTTCAAAGGTAAATACTTTCAATAGCAAGGGCTTTATGAAGAATGTGTATTTTAATTGAATTGGTATTTGGAAACGAGTTAATCAACAGACTGTGCTGGGTTCAGAGCAGCCCCATGTGACTGGGCCAGATAATGCACCCTCTTCTCCTTCCACAGAGTGGTCCAGTGGACAGCCCAGGTCCAGGCTGGCCTCAGTGGTGGCCATCCTGAAGAGCAGGTCACCGTATTGTGTACCTAACCTGGGCTAAATCCCCGTGGTCCTACTGCTATCCCAGAAGGGTCATGTTAATACCACAGCTAGAATAAACTTGAGGAGGATGACAGATGTAATCCCAAAGCACACAGAAATTAGCTTCAGGCAGAATAATCCCTTCCATGATATGGGCCTTGGTTTCCAAAATGTTTTCTCAGACATCACCTCACTGACTCTTTCAAGGTACCTATATTTTCTCTGCCCATTGTACTGAAGAGGGCACTGAGTCTTAAAGTGAGAATGTTGTTTAGCACAATCAATCAGTGGTAGAAACAGAGATATATATTTTTTTCCTCAGTACCACGAAGCATCCCATGCTGCATGCTATGACTCTGTGGGAGGACGAGAGTCCTTTCTCCACACAGCAAGAGGCTCCCTCTGCCCAAAGGTGAGCTATCAAATAGTGTCGTCTTCATCCCCTAAGATCAGGAAATATCTCTCTGCATCTCTAGTGTGGCATGACCCTCTGGGCCCCGCAGGCCAATCAGCTGGCAGCTGTAGGAGAGGTGCTCCATCCTTCATGCTTGTCAACTCCATGAATGTATTAAGGTGTCAAGAGAAGACAGCACCAGGGAGACTTTGGACCACAGCCAAGACCCAAGATGACTGGGTTGGCAGAGAAACACTCTGCCTCAGTTTTCTATGGGGACTAACAAGTATATTCTGCCCTGAATCACACCAGGTAGGGCTAGTTTGGGATCATCATGTCTATTGATGTCATTTATCTTTTCAAGCCACCATCATGAAGGTCACTTCAAAGGACATTGGGGCCATGTTCCTGGAGGCTTTTGCAGTAGAATCAGAAACCAAGGATTCAAGTCCTACTTCCGCCCTTCACAGTGTATATGGGTTGGGGCAGGATACCAGAAAGTACCTATAAAATGGAGGGAAAAAATGATACACCTCTGTCTATACCATCAGCTTTATAAGAGGATCAAATAAAAGAGCATTTATGAAAATTCCTTGGAAATGTGCATATAATGCACAAACATGAGTATTTTCCCTGAGTCTGAAGGGTGTGATGAGTCACCCTCAACCAATCCTCCACCCTTCAGGGTCTGCTGTTCCCACCCCAGCCACTGGCAGAAGATGGACAGTCACTAGCTAGTTACTACTGAGAGCAGCAGTTTTAGGTTTACCAACACTGGCAGATAACCAGAAGGGTGGAAATAGGACTCACAGGTGCAAATTACAGAGAAAAAGAGTTTGGCTTCACAATCATTACTATAATAACAACCAACATATAATATATTGAGGGTTTGCTTCGTGCCAAGTCCTCTGCTAAGTTCCTTGTCTGTATGAACTTATTAAATATGTTAAGCAAGGTCATGATCAATGATTCAATAAATATTTATTGAGTTTATCCAATGCGTTGAACTCTAAAATAGGAACCAAATCACAGAGATGAAAAGACATAGTTTCTCTTCTCAAAAAGCTCCTGGTCATTTGGAGGGATAAATATAAGAATATAATATGTTCAAAGATATAATGGGGCTATATGTCTAAAAAGTTAGGGGGTTGGAGGACCCAGGTTTGCTAGGAGCTGTCAGGCAAAGTCAAGGAGAGAGAGCCTGGGAGCCAAGACTTGAAGGATGTATTTGCAACCAAAGCTAGATTTGCCCATCTGTGCAATGTGGCAGAAAGAGTACCCCTCAAATTATCAGTGGGAAAATAAATATTGCTCTGTATCATGTGGGCTAAATTAGCTGCTCCAGGGGCCAGATAATGACACAAATATGATTGTGCGAAGCGAGATATTATAACGTATTTCATAAGCTGCAGTGATATTTTTTCAGCTCATGAAAAACAAGATGATGCCCATAAAAATAAGATATTATAGCAAAATCGGTATTAATTATCAGGAGCCAAAGTGCACTGCTTGAGGCTGTAAAACTTTTAATATTCCAGAAGAAAGCAGTTCAAGTAACAGGCTAACCACGATCGCTTAATCACTTGGCAACGTCCCAGCCTATCTTGGTGAACAACAGAGCAGAGGCAGCCCAAACAAACTGCCCCATGAAGCGTTGCTAATTTGCCCGAGATGGCGGGCTGGGGTGAGGAGGGCTGAGAGCAGAAAGTGCCCTCCTTGCAATTTACCTTCTTACCGTTGATGAACTGGGCTCGGCTGAATGCCACAGGGTTGGCCTCTTCGGAGCTTTTGAGATGCAATGGGCCATTGGTTCCTTAAGGTCTGGCTTTTCCAGTTGCTGTTGGTATAGATGAACTACATGGGTCCTTGGTTGGGGGTGGAAATTTTAATCTCTGCCCTGCTTCCTTCCTCTCCCCAGCTACACACACACACACACACACACACACACACACACACACATACACATGCAGGCACACACACGTGTGCACGCTTAGTGCCCAGAGCTCCTACCTTATGTAAAGGTCAGGATCTATCAAACTGCTTCTATTTCCACACTTTGAATGTGAGACCAATTTGGCGACAGCCTCTCATGTGCCATAAATGAAATAGAAACATATGCACATGCAGCGATAAAACAGATCTGGAACGACATCCCTGCCGCCTGTTTGGTGGCAGCTGAAATCAGACATCTTAATGCCTGATATTATGGGAATTACCCACATTAAGATAAAATATCTGGATTTAAGTAACTGTCTTTTGCTCTGAATTAACTTGAAGATTGAACTCAAGAAAACAAAGGCAAATGACTCACAGCTAGGCAATTTATTTCACAGCCACTGTGCCCGGCTGCTGCTCTGGTGGTGACACCATGCAGGAATACCAGTGGTTGTTTTCAGTTTTGCTAATTGGGGGCAGAGAATCTAGCTGTGCTTCAGCTTTCAGGACAGGACACCAAGGGAACCGAGAAGCCTGGCCTATAACCAAGAGGTGTGCTTAGAAGCTCAATGCTGTGAGCCTCTGAAAGAAATAGGAACAGGGTCTGCTTATTCTTGAGTCTCAAGCATGTACAAGAGGCCCTAATATATAGTGGGTTCTTTGTAAATATTTATGGAGTGAATGACGAGGTGTGGCAACTCCTTTCTCAACCACCAAGTACATTTCCCATTCCTTCTGCTTCCCCCTTCCTTTCCTTGAACATTTTATACCAATACAAACCTCTACTTCCCTCACCTGGTTGGAATCCATATTGCAGCACCACCAGTATTAGCTAGAGGCAGGAAGGTTCCTTGTCTTGAAGGGCTTTGCAAGGGTAGTTATCACATCAGTTCTATTCCTCACTGCCAGGAACTCTTTTCTGGCAGTCTCCCTGGCAGGCTGACATGCAGATCGGACTAGGAAGGCAAGATGGTTTTGTTAATTGGTGTAGGGGCAGCAGGTGCAAGAGTCTTCAAAGATTTCCTAGTAGTTGGCAAAAGACTTCAGTGTCCTGGCCTGGCGATGTGGCATTATACGCTGGGCTGCAGCATGGACCTGGGTGTCACCTGCAAGCTCATAGATGTTTGCTTCTGCTGCGTGTGGCTGATGTTCCTCCTGTGACTTAGATATCCATGGGGAAGTCAGGCAGGTGATTTCTATTTCTCCACAATGTTTCTTCAGCCTCACCAATTCCACCAAGTTTGTTCAGAAGGGCCAGAAAAAAATATCTGTGTTTAAGATGTGATGTACCCAGAAGGACCCCAAACTCTTGCTTTTTCCAAGGATGGGCAAGTGCATTGAGATTTGAAGACCTGAACTGAGATGGACCTTTGGATCTCTTTGACAGGCGCTCCCTGAGACTACTGGGAGTGTGGTGAGGTGTTAGGGCTCTGCTGGTTGCTGAGCAGGGTGAAAAGAAGTAACAGAAATAACCCCTGTTCTCAGAAGTTAGCATGTGTGACATAGAGGCATATGTACATGACATTATAGCATACATTGTAAGTAATGGTAGAGGTGCAAGATCAAAGAAGGGGGAGAGAGGGAAAGAACGGGTGGATAGAGGGTTAGGGAAGTGGGGGGTCTTGAGGATTAGGTTGGATTAGAGAATCTCAGGGAGGAGCCAGTGAGCAGGAGGAAGAGATTTTCATGCAGATGTTTAAGATATTGTGGCATTGGCACAATGATAGATTAGTTGACCAATGAATCAGAATAGAGAGCCAGCAACAGATCCATTCATAGGTGAACTTAATGTATGATAAATGATCTTGAAGATCACTGGGGAGATGAGGGACACTCTAACATTGGGGCTTGGACCATTGCAAGTATTCAGAAGAAACAAGTTGGGGAGGATCCAGTAAGAAACTAGATCCTAATGCTTACATCACAAACAGAATTTCTTGAGAAAACTAAAGACTTCAGTGTGAAAGGCCAAACTGTAGAGCTTTTAAAAGTAAATAAAAGAGGTTGTCATTGTGGCTATGAGCTGCAGGAGATTTCTTGAAACACAAAAATCATTAAACATAAATCCAAAAGCTGATATACTTAACTGCATTAAAATTAAGAATGTATGTTCACCAAACAATGACATGAAATGAAAAGACAAACCACAGATGGGAAGTAGCACACTTGCAACAAACTGATTCGGTAAAGGGTTAGTATCCAAAATATGAAGAATTCAGAAAAATCATGAAAAAAAAGAGGAACAATTCAACAGTTA